>OU015495.1:89799459-89861959 GCA_907164885.2 Dolomedes plantarius
AATGTATTTATTTATTACAAATGCCAGGAAGATGGCTATGGCGCCATTAGTTCTCAGTTAAAGGTCGAGCCTGCTGGCCATTCATTTAAGGGGGCACCGTATAGGTGACCAGCATTACCCCCTACAAGCCAGTCCCGTAATTTAGAACCGAGTCAAGGAACGAGACCGGAACACTTGACCCCGCACCTCCAGAGGTAAAAGCTATCCAATGTAAGAGTGTCACAATTTCTTCTGCGCCAAGGTATCAGCTAAAGAAATCCTGCTTAATTCCCCTAAAATCATGAAAATTCTAATAATTTCCTAGCATCCAAAGTAAATGCAAAGTAACAGCACTTGCAGAAAGTCCACAGCAGATCCGTCCATTCTGTTGTTGCAGATCAGTCTTCTTTGGGAACTACAATATCCATATTTTTCACCCAGTTGCATTTTATAGAGCAACAGCTGAATACCCGTGCTTCTCTAAGGAGTACATTTTACGATAATTACAATGAAAAAAAATGAAATTACATTTTAGAGGATTTCCTTATAAACAATATTTTTTGTTTCTTCATTGGGTGGAACTAATATTACCAGGCTCGCCCGCGAACTTACGCGTGAGCAAGCTACGTAAAACTGACCGTGTCAGAAACAATTTTCTCTTAAATCTACACCAGCGTATTATAAATTTTGGCTTTGAGACTTATTTATCGTCATGGCGAAACATACTTTGACGGGAAATTGCAGTCTCTTTGAATTAAGTTCTTAAAAAACTTCCATCTCAATTAGTCTAATGGCTAAATGTTATCTTTTACTGTATTTTAATATTTTTTGTCAATTCATTTCGTTGTTATGCACGTAACGCAAAATTAATTTAAAGTATCACAAAAAGAAAAGAAATCTCGTGAGATCAGCATTTAATAAATAAAATTCTAAAAATTAATCTTTAAAAATTCCCCAAAAATCAGAAAATGGAGGTAAAGATTCGAAAAAGATTTCATTTTAAAGGAATTTTTATGATCTTTCTCGTGATATAAATGTCATAACCCTCAAATTATTATTTTAAATGCAAACTTAAAAAATGTTACAAAAACAGCTTAAAATTTAATTTAAAACAATCTAAGAAGAATTTTTCAAAAATCTTTCTTAGTGCACCCCTACACTATAAGCAGAATCGCCATAAAAGTTTCAGCCCTTTAGGTCCAGCGATTTAGTCAGGGCATTATCTGTCAGTCAGTCAGTCATGGAACTGTTTTATATATATAGAAAGGGGTAATATCATTTTAAGCCGAGGCCAACTAAAAAAAATGAAGTTATAATTCTTTTTTTATCTTTTTCTTACTCTATTTACACATTTAATTTATTTTGTTAAAATTTCTTTTCTCGATTCTTTTGTCTTGAAACTCCTAGAATTTCAAGAAAATGAACCCCCTTCTAAAATTCCAGCATTTCGATAAAAATGAATTGATAAATTTCCTTCGTTGTTCCCTTAAACCTAGAAATTTTTCATAATTTTGCCAAACTTTTGTAGATAAGATTTTAAGATGAGGAGTTTGTAATATCTTCAAAGCAAAAATTAATATTTTGACTGTAAGTGTGGAAGTTCCCTTCCAAATCTTTGAAACTTGTCTTTAACAAAAGATATTTCATTTATGTAGTCTAAGTACTTTCGAATGTTCAGACATGAATAACAGCTGAAATAGTTAATTTCGAGTCATCAGAGCTATTATAGGGGTAACTGATGTTGTTAATAGCCGTTGTTAATTAAATTTCAGAAAGTTTGTTTCTACTGTTTACACTAACCCGATGTTTAACATGATCATCAACGTGTGCTAGAAACTGGATTTTGCCTCTACGAAATCTGATGGTTAAGGATGCTGTATACTAACTGTCGTGAACTGGCGTGGTTCTTTTGTCATGTCAACTGGACACATGAAATCTTCATTCGTAAACATAAAAATTACATTTATTGTCGCAAACAAAAACGCACAAATAACATAATAGAAATACGTAGAAAATAATGCTCGTATGGGGTCAGGCTACCGCGTGTCGGTATGACCTGCGTCATTGAGTTTCTCCGTTCTACTAAACTTGGGATGCGCTGTGCCGATAAATGGCGAAAGGGTTATGCGCATGAGAGGCTGAGGGGCGCTATCATAGCATCGTTCCTGACACTAACCTTATTGGATTCACTCACATCAATGTTAATCTATGGACAAAATTTGTTCAAGGATTGCCGACTTGGATTTCAAGATTTTTTTTTTAATTGTACTTTGTAATACAGAAAGAAATTTTACACCTTGGAGCATTTTTCCTTTTTTTTTTTTTTAAAATGCAAATAATATTTTAAACTTTAAATTATTCGTGGAAAAAAATCTTGTATAGTGTGTTTTAAACTCCATAAATTCCTTTGGTGGACGCAATTTATAAAATGAATTCGTTTGCAAGGT
This sequence comes from Dolomedes plantarius, assembly GCA_907164885.2. Taxonomy (NCBI): domain Eukaryota; kingdom Metazoa; phylum Arthropoda; class Arachnida; order Araneae; family Dolomedidae; genus Dolomedes; species Dolomedes plantarius. Next base: position 89,801,886 of record OU015495.1, read on the forward strand.
GCAGAAAAGTTCAGGCTATCTGAAAATTCCATTTTTTATTGGATTATCAGAATTTATGTACCTGTAAATAGTAGAACACACTTTCTCCATAGGTTAAGATTGAGGTGAGCGAATCTAATCGAGTTAGTACACAGTAGCCTGAAGCGGTAAATTGAATGTTAAACAGAATGCTAAAATAGACAAATTGTTTAAATTGTCTTCATTATTTGAAAGGGAAAATATTTTGGGAAGAACTTGTTAAAATAAGATTTATTATTATTTTTACAACAAATGAAAAATACCAATGACTAAATGTTTGATACGCCTACCGTTTCTTCGGTTTAAGTAAGCTTCAATTTTGCTTCGATTGAACACTCCCTTAAAATAGAAGAGTTTTCACAGCAGCTTCACGACAAACCTATAGCGTTATAAATGACTCAGAAAACAGAATGTGTGCAGAATTAGTTGCAAATTAAGTGGCACATGGATTATCAGTCTTAATTGGAGTGATCAAGATTGTATGTAGATTTAACGCATAAATATAAAGAAATATATAATTTTCTTATAGTTTTTTAAGAGTAAAGTAATTTTATTCGATTTCGATTTCTTGTGACTCTCTGTCCTTTAAATCAAATAAATCCAGATCGTTTGAATTTTTCAGACTTGACTCCACCGGAAATTAATTGTCCGTCCATCATCAGAGTGACAACCGATAATGGGAAGAATACGGCGACTATTAATGTGAAAGTTCCCGTGGCAACAGATAACAGTGGGTTCGAACCAAGAGTCATCGTTGACCCTCCATATCTAGGAAAAAAACATGCATTCCCTATTGGCATCACTGACATCCAGTGCATTGCAGAGGATGATGCAAAACTGAGATCAAATTGTTGGATTCGAGTTGAAGTTAGGGGTAAGTCCAATACTTTTCCTATGTATAATTCTTTAAGTTACTTTAGTTGTTAGTTATTTTTTTTCAAAGTTTCAAATTTTTCGAATCAGAGGCACAAGAACTATTTGTTAAGGCTGTTGTGTACTAACCCTACTGGATTCGCTTGCCTCAATGTTAACCTATGGAGAAAATGTGTCTACTATTTACAGCTACATAAATTCGGACAATCCAATAAAAATGGTATTTTTAGATAGCCTGAACGCCTTTCTGCACCTTGCAACGGGATTCATTTTAGAAATTTCGTCAACCAAAGAACTGATGAGCGTTTAAAACATTCTAGACCAGATTTTCCCCCAAAATAATTAAAACTTTTAAATTAGGGTGAGGCACAAAGAACGTTCTGATTTGGAACGTCAATAACAAAAATACAAAGCAAGGTAGAGAAAGAAATCTTTTATACCTGATAAAAATAAAAAAAATTATTTATTATTAATTATTGTTTTATTATTATTATTTATTTTATTTATTAATACCCTTTGAACGTACTTTCTGCCGCAACCTTTATTATTTGCATAAAAAACCCGAAAAACGAAAAATTACTTTCTCAATTACGGAGTACAATTTTTTTCTAAAAAATAGACCTTCAATCCAAGTCGGCAATCCTCTGACACATTTTCTTAAATAACAACAGCCTTAAATAACAGAAACACTACTGTGCAATTAAAAAATATCGTGATATCTTTATAAGGAACGAATTGCAGGGTTATATGCCTAAAGGTGGTTTGAAAAAAGAAATAAGTGTTGATCTTTATATTTACCAAGCATCAACTCCTTAAGGATCGTAACATGTGACATTCATACATTACTTTAGCATAGGAAAAAAAAAGAGGCCGTCATGTAGAACTATGTAGATATTCAGTTAACAATTGATTAATGTTCGGCATTAGCTAGAATATGTAGAATGATATAATGACAACCTGTTTTACAGCCCAGTTTATTATTAGCCCTCGGCTGCAGTTAATGAAACAATCAGTATCCGCTGTCACAACAGTAATTTCCAGTTCAAATACCAGAGAGGAAATAAAATACAAGCATGTGATAGCGAACTTTAAATAATCTTCTTAAATTACGCTATGCTTTACTCAACCCAAATTATCTCAACAATAGTTGGTTCGTACCCCTCTTTCAGTGAGCTTGCAAGATTCTGCCGCGTATTGTAACTTTGTGTTTCATCTGATTTCTCTTCTGTTCATCTATAAACTTTCTAACTCGGCGTTGATTAATACTGACACGGACGAGTTACATAAAATCTTACCAGTAATCATAGATAAAAACCCAGTGGCGTTTTCATCCATGTGAATTTATTACACCAAAAGGCGAGGGGATCCCCTCCTAAAGTATATAATCTATACTTATATATAAAGAGAGAGCGATTTTGTACGTGGAGGATAATCTCCGGAACCACTGCACCTATTTCAAAAATTCTTTCACTGTTTGAAAGGTACATTATTCCAGATGGACATAGGCTATATATTATGTATATCTGATCATCTATCTATACTTATATATAAAGAGAGAGCGATTTTGTACGTGGAGGATAATCTTCAGAACCACTGCACCTATTTGAAAAATTCTTTCACAGTTTGAAAGGTACATTATTCCAGATGGACATAGGCTATATATTATGTATATCTAATCAGTAGAAATAAAGTTAGGGGCTTAATCCTAACAATCTCCATTGTTACCGCTACTGTCCTCTACCGCTTTTTGTGCTGAAGTCTTCAACGATCCTTAGTGTGGTGCTATCAATATCTATACTTATATATAAAGAGAGAGCGATTTTGTACGTGGAGGGTAATCTTCAGAACCACTGCACCTATTTGAAAAATTCTTTCACTGTTTGAAAGGTACATTATTCCAGATGGACATAGGCTATATATTATGTATATCTGATCAGTAGAAATAAAGTTAGGGACTTAATCCTAACAATCTCCATTGTTTCCGCTACTGTCTTCTACCGCTTTTTGTTCCGAAGATTTCAACGATCCTTATCGTGGTGCTATCGCGGTGGGCTTCTGTTCTGACGCTAGCGGTTCGAACCTAGCCGTTCTCCGGCACGCCTTTTTCTTTTAAAAAATTTATTTTAATTATTAACTAACATAAAATTAATTTAAGGTATTATTTAGGTTATTATTAAGGTAAAAAAAGATTTACAATTTATTGGCTATCAACTGGAAATTTATTGGTATAATATTTTGTTCAATCCGGACAAAGTCGGGACGGGCCTCTAGTACTTATATATAAAGAGAGAGCGATTTTGTACGTGGAGGGTAATCTCCGGAACCACTGCATTTATTTGAAAAATTCTTTCACTGTTTGAAAGGTACATTATTCCAGATGGACATAGGCTATATATTATGTATATCTGATCATCTATCTATACTAATACATAAAGAGAGAGAGCGGAATTTGTATGTTGAGGGTAATCTCTGGAACCACTGCACCTACTTGAAAAATTCTTTCATTATTTGAAAGGTACATTATTCCAGATGGATATAGGCTAGATATTATGTATATCTGATCAGCAGAAAGAAAGTTAGGGGCCTAAATGTTGAGTTGATGCTTCACTTTTGCAACTTTTCATTTGTCAACCATAGTCAAGTAACCACAGAAACACATCAAACGATATTTTCATTTATTATCAGTAAAACATTTATCATTTGAATTTTCTTTGTCAACCTTAGTCAAGTAACCATAGCAACACATCAAACTACATTTTCATTTATTATCAGTAAAACCTTTAATATTTCAAAGATTCAAGTGGAGGAGGCATTGATAAATACAAAACGGATTTTTGAAATTGGCAACGTTTAAGGGTTTATTGAAGAAAATTACATTTGAAACGACTCTTTTTATTGGACATTAAGGCCGTCTGCACACGGAGCAACTCAAAAGAAACTGATAACTGACTCGAATCACAAACCATCCGTGTTGAGTCGTAACCTACGTAATTGAATGGAGCCACGCACACGACGCAACTGGTTACACCGTGTGCGTGGCTCCATTCAATTACATAGGTTATGACTCAACACGGATGGTTTGTGATTCGAGTCAGTTATCAGTTTCTTTTGAGTTGCCCCATGTGCAGACGGCCTTAAGGTAAAAAAAGGTTTACAATTTATTGGCTATCAACTGGAAATTTATTGGTACAATATTACAGAACTTTATTTAACTTATAAACTTTATGTTTTGAATTTACGTACGATTTTATGCATAATTTGCGTAAATCGAACTTGAATTATTAAACTTTATTCAAAAATCAGTGTGTTTCATTGAAACTGTGTAATTAATTATTTCGAATAGGTCTATGTTTGTTCCTTTATAAGTGAAAAAGTATTGCTTCAATTGAGCTGAAATTTTGTATAGATATAGTCGATAGTTCAAATTAAAACATAGGCATATTATTTTTTGAAAATCGGGCCCCGGAGTTTTTTAAATTAATGTTTTAATGATTTTGCCCCTAAGAGTTGCTTATTTCGACAGCATCCGAGGCTGTCCTCTCTGACAGCAAGACTATGGGGCCGAATCGTACCAAAATCGGCATGCGGGTGGCCCCGGACACAATTCAGTGCCTGACGTTACAGTTTCCAATAAAAATTTATTTTGCCAACACCATCAACAAATCCCAAGGTCAAACATACAAATATATTGGACTTGACTTACGGGAAGATTGCTTTACTCATGGACAATTATATGTTGCTCTTTCTAGGTCAGGAAATGCGGAGAATCAATTTATTTTAAAACCTCAGAAAAACGAAAAATGTGGCATACCAGGAAGTTTTAGAATAAATTATACCTACCTAATATCTACTTAAGATAAATAATTGTTCAACCCGGACAAAATCGTACGGGCCGCTAGTACTTATATATAAAGAGAGAGCGATTTTGTACGTGGAGGGTAATCTCCGGAACCACTGCATTTATTTGAAAAATTCTTTCACAGTTTGAAAGGTACATTATTCCAGATAGACATAGGCTATATATTATGTATATCTGATCAGTAGAAATAAAGTTAAGGGCTTAATCCTAACAATCTCCATTGTTACCACTACTGTCCTCTACCGCTTTTTGTGCCGAAGTCTTCAACGATACTTAGTGTGGTGCTATCGCGGTGGGCTTCTGTTCTGACGTTAGAGGTTCGAAGCTAATCGTTCTCCGGTACGCTTTTTTCTTTTAAAAATTAACTTTAATTATTAACTAACGTAATATTAATTTGAATATTTAAAAAAAACATTCTTTTCTTAAAATCCTTTTTTTATTTTTGTATTTTTATTTCATCTCTTAACCTCTTTCTATTAATTTGAATATTATTTTAGGTGCTTAAAATAATTGAAAAAAACATTCTTTTCTTAAAATTCTTTTTTTATTTTTGAATGAAACTACGGTCTCAAGCACACCTCTTTCTTTTAAAAAATTAACTTTAATTAATAACTAACGTAATATTAATTTGAATATTATTTTAGGAATATTATTTTTAAAAAATTTGATTATTATTTTTTTTTTAATTGTTTACTTAAAATCTTTTTTTTTATTTTTGTATTTTTATTTCATCTCTTAACCTCTTTCTTTTAAAAAATTAACTTTAATTAATAACTAACGTAATATTAATTTGAATACTGTTTTAGGTGCTTAAAATAATTTTAAAAAAACATTCTTTGCTTAAAATCCTTTTTTTATTTTTGAATAAAACTACGGTCTCAAGCACACCTCTTTCTTTTAAAAAATGAACTTTAATTAATAACAGGCGTAATATTAATTTGAATATTATTTTAGGTGCTTAAATTATTTTTAAAAAAACATTCTTTACTTAAAATCCTTTTTTTATTTTTGTATTTTTATTTCATCTCTTATTCTAATTTTGGGATACCAATGTGTATCTATACTTCTATAATCTATACTCTATACTAATATATAAAGAGAGAGCGGATTTTGTGTGTGGAGGGTAATCTCCGGAACCACTGCACCTATTTGAAAAATTCTTACACTATATGAAAGGTACATTATTCCAGATGGACATAGGCTATATATTATGTATATCTGATCAGTACAAAGAAAGTTATGTTGGGCTAAATGTTGAGCTGATGCTTCACCTTTACAACTTTTCCTTTGTCAACCATAGTCAAGTAACCATAGCAACACATGAAACTACATTTTCATTTATTATCAGTAAAACATTTAATATTTATAAAGATTCAAGTTTAAGAGGTATTGATAAATACAAAAAGGATTTTTGAAATTGGCTATGTTTAAGGGTTTATTGAAGAAAATTTCATTTGGAACTACGCTTTTTATTGGACATTTAAGATAAAAAAGATTTACAATTTATTGGCTATCAACTGGAAATTTATTTGTGTAATATTACAGAACTTTATTTAACTTTATGTTTTTGAATTTATGTACAATTTTATGCACAATTTGCGTAAATCGAACTTTAATTATTGAACTTTATTAAAAAATTAGGGTGTTTCATTGAAACTGTGAAATTTATTGATTATTTCGAATAGGACTATGTTTGTTCCTTTATAAGTGAAAAAGTATTGCTTCAATTGAGCTGAAATTTTGTATAGATATAGTTGATAGTTCAGATTAAAACACAGGCAGATTATTTTTTTAAAATCGGGCCCCGGAGTGTTTCCAATTAATGTTTTAATGATTTTGCCCCTAAAAGTTGCTTATTTCGACAGCTTCCGTGGCTGTCCTGGATGATAGCGAGACTATGGGGCCGAGTTGTACCAAAATCGGCATGCGCGTGACACGATTCAGTGCCTGACGTAGCCGGATTTTTTAATTTTTAATTAAAAAAAAGTTATTCAATTTTTTTTTGCCATTTATGGTGCTTTTTTCGTTTTTTTAGTGTGTGGACTCTGTAGGGGATAGGCTATGTGGCCGAATCGTATCAAAATCGACATGTGGGTGGCCCCCGGAAACAATTCAGTGCCTGACGTTACAGTTTCCAATAAAAATTTCTTTTGCCATCACCATCAACAAATCCCAAGGTCAAACATACAAATATATTGGACTTGACTTACGGAAAGATTGCTTTACTCATGGACAATTTTATGTTGGTCTCTCTAGGTCAGGAAATGCGGAGAATCAGTTTATTTTAAAACCTCAGAAAAACGAAACAAAAAATGTGGTATACCATGAGGTTTTAAAATAAATTAATTCTACCTAATATCTACTTAAGATAGATAATTGTTCAACCCGGACAAAGTCGGGACGGGCCGCTAGTACACTATAAACAAAAAAAAAAAACCCGTGTGGTGACCGGGTGTGAAAGAATAGTCCCAATGTAGCTCATGCATGGCGTAAGAGGCGACTAAAATGGGTACCCAGCGTCCGGGGGTATAGCCGGGCACCCTGCCCCTGGGGATTATATCAGGGGACTGGCCCTCCAGGTTGGGGGTTGAGCGTGGGGCTGACAACCCCACCTTGTAAAACTCCCTTGTTCAGAAATCCCAAAAAGTTAATACCGGACGGAATCTACCCAAAGGACTTGGCAAGAAAATGGATTTGATTACTGGAACATATAAGGACTCATTATGCGGTTGAGAATGATATAAAAACTATATATAGGGGAGACTGGAGGAGTATTGCCTTAGATAGGGACAGATGGCGTAAACTTATTGGGACGGCTTTTGGCCAGCAGTAGGCTGCAGTGCCCCAGAAGAAGATAAACAAAAAAAAATGACTCACCAAGAAGGAGTTGTCTGATTGCGACAAAAATTGGTGGATATGAAGAACATGGACTGAAAAAAACGATTAAAATTTCAGAACAATTAAATGATTTATTCCAGAGTTTGATTGCTACAAAGTGAGGAGGTCAATACGACGTTGGTCCACCTCTGGCCTGGATGCAAGCTGTCACCAGGCGTGACATAAACTAATAAAGTTCCCGGATGGTGTCCTACGGGATTTCTTGCCAAATTGTCTCCAACTGTCGGGATAAATCGGCAACAATCCGGGATAGTTGCAATCACCTTCCCATTACGTCTTAAATATGCTCTATGGGGGAGAGATCAGTCGACCAAAGTGGCTGAGAAAGTTTTCGGCAAGCTTGAAGACAATTCATAGTAACACGTGTCGTATGCGGCCGGACATGATCTTGTTGAAAAGTAAGTCCAGGATGGTGCAAGAAGAACGGCAACAAAAAAAGGTCGCAGAATGTCTTCTACGTACCGCTGTGCTGTAAGTGTGCCACTAATGACTACCAAAGGGGTACGGCTATCAAAGGAAATGGCACCCCAGACCATTCCGGCCTGTTGTGGGCCTGTGTGGCGTGCGAGAGTAAGGGCAGGGTCCTCAAGCTACCCTGGATGTCTCCACAGACGTCTTCGGTGGTCGTCAGTACAAAGTTGGAAACAGGACTCTTTACTAGATACTATACGTCCCCAGTCAGCGTAGTTTCATGTTGATCTAGTTAAGCACCATTGTAATCGGACATGACATTGCACAGGCGTGAGGGATAAGCGGCATAACGGTGGGCGCGAGCGTAGATTCAGCTCACTCGGTCGTCTTTCAATGGTCATGTTGGACACTTGTGTGCGGATCTCATGTCGCATGGTTGATACCGAAGAATCCTGTGCTGTGACAGCTGATCTAGCAATGAGTCTGTCCTCCCGTTCTGTTATGATCCTAGGTCGACCACTGATGTCCTGACACTTAAATCTGCCGTTGTTGAATTTCTCTTGCCAGCATCGTCTAATCGCTGCATTGCTTCGACCCAGATACCGAGCGATTATTCGATTTGCCCAATCAGCTTCTTTCAATCTTATGACACGACCACTTCAAATTGAAATATGCTCGTAATGAGCACGAATCTTTAAGCGAGGCATTGTTACAGTAAACGTAAGATAACCGAAGTCGAAATGCAACAGAAATTTTGAACATCAGATCGAGAATCGATCTTTACATACATCTGCTGGTTGCGCAGTTCTGATGCGCTGGAGCTCTCGCTATTCATTCGTTGGAGACCAAAACTTAATCATTTGCGTGTTCGGTCAAAACATCTTTGCGTACGAAATTTCATTCTTGGTGCGTCGATTTTTTTTCCTACTGTATATAAATCTCTTTCGTTAAATCTCTTTCGTTGACCGTGGTTTATACCAGTATTATCCCCTTTCATGGAGAATGGAAAGTTACTCTAGTTTCCACTTAGCATTGAATCTATCGAAAAAATACCAAGGCACAATACTTGGAAAATATGAGCTCCCATGATTTGTAACGACTTTTTTCAAAGATCTTTACAGATTTTGATGTATTCATCAGACGGTAGACGTATCTCGTCAGCCTCACGCTTTAACCTTTTTCTTAAACTGTTGAGTTATACTATTTTTAAGAATTTACTGTTTTATTTTTCTCGTAGATGAAGAAGACCCAGTAGCTGTGAAGTGTCCAACGGAAATACACGAAAGCACTAATGACTACGAAATGGCTGTTTACTGGGAGGAACCTGTTTTTGAGGATAACAGCAAAAAGCCTGTCCGAATTGTCTATCAAGTACGTCATGTTGCATTGGTACAAAAATTCCGAAATTAATTTCTTTTTCAATCTGTGGTAAAAGTTAATGTGATAATCCTGATAACCGAGAGAATAAACTTCAGAAGATAAATAACTAACTAATGAAACGATTTATGTCCATGATACTAAAAGCAATACAGTTGCAGATATTTATCCTTTAATACAAGTGAGTGCATCATCATTGATTTACATAACAATGCGTATAATGCTACATATTCGAGTAATATCACACATGTTTACAACATATAAATATTACTACCCAAAACACATACAATTTACTTTAAATATTGCAAACAGGTAGCCCTCCTACAGCACGGCATCTTACAACACGGTTTCGCTCTAACACGATAAGATAAATTGCGGGAACCCTCGTATAACACTGCAACCTGTAACACGGTTTCGCTCTAACACGATAAAAAATTGCGAAAACCTTTGTACAACACTGTACTTCTACAGCACTAGATAACATGATTTTTGTTTAACACATTAAAAAACTAAATTACCTTAAAGGAATGACGGGAAGGAATAATGAACTATAGTGGCTTTACATAAAAATGCATAAACAAATTATAATTTATTCATTTATAACTCTATAAAATTACAAGAAAGCCTAAGCTTAGCTGAAAATCTTGAATCATTTTTCTTGAATGCAGACCCTTCCGCTGAAAGAAGCCGAAAATTCAAAAAGGAGTTGCAAAATTGTCTATCTCCATACCGTGAATCTACAATGACCTTGTAAGAACCAGCAAATAAACCATAATCACAGATTTTTTAAAGAGGATAGAAAGTGCAAAAAATCTAAATGAAGAAAAAAGTTCTGAACGTGAAGGTGATATCGTTCAACCGAAAAAACGTTCTCGTTTGATTATACTGCGCAGTGTTGAGGAAGAAATTTATTTCTTGGCGAGACCAGCTTTCCAAACGATTCGCCATTTCTGTTAACCTTCAACTAGCGCTGTAGGTCACGGGTAGGTGAAACTCTCCACAGTTAGTGACCGCATGAGTTAGAATTACCGCACACAACTAATTTCTGTATAACAGATGAAACTCCAAGAATATCGACCTTGTAACCTTAGTTTTTGATCACCCCTCGCATTTTATGCACCATTCTTAGTTCCGTAAAAAAGATTAAACCCCTTCGTGATAGATACGGACAATCCGAAACAGATTGTAGCTCCACATATCTTGGTTCAAAGTATTGTTTAGCTGATTTTTAAAAATTTATTTCATGAGAATTTGGTTTATAAAATTGCATGATGGAATCGTGATAGATGCGGACAATCTGAAACAGATGGTTATCCCCCATATCTTAGTTAAAAGTATTGTTTAGTTCATTTTTTAAAAAATTTATTTCATGGGAGTTTGGTTTATAAAATTGCATGATGGAATCGTGATAGTAATTTTAGCGTTTGGTTCATTTCATTAGAATGTTCGATCGGGAGACAGCTTTGGTCAAGGAAGTACTCCAGTCCAGTATATAGTCGCAGATAAAAGTGGAAACAGGGCTCTCTGTCAGTTTGATGTCATAGTAACTCGTAAGTAGTGACTACATTGCTTTCATTTTAACCAAATAAAAGTCATTCAGCTTTGCAAGTTTAATTATTACGTATTTTTTTAGACATTATCTTGTACATGTTTTTTAAAGCAGAAGACTGCCCGCTTCAAAAGGTTTAAGGCTTATATGGGCTAACCCTATCGGATTCGCTCACCTCAAAGTTAACCATTGGAGAAAATGTATCTACTATAGACAGATATATAAATGGCAAATGGTAATCTAATAAAAATGGCATTTTCAGATAGCCTGAACTTTTCTGCTCCTTACAACAGGATTCTTTTTATAAATTTCGTCCAGCACAGGAATTTAGGAGCGCTTCAAACACACTATACCTGATTTTTTCCTCCGAATAATTTAAATTTTAAAATATTATTTAAATCCAAGTCGACAATTCTTGGACACATTTTCTCCGTAGGTTAACTTTGAGGTGAGCGAATCCATTAGGGTTAGTAAACAGCAGCGTATCTTTGTTCTTGTATGAGTGTCACAGAGAGCTTTTGCCTGTGTATAATATTCATATCGTGATATAGTACACTTGGATTTTTTTCAACAGAAATGCTCCTATCTTCCTTTTAAAAAATAAATAAAAAACGGCTATGTATGCATTGGGTCAAAAAAGTCAAACAATGGTAAAATGGAATTTTAAAAAAAAATTACATGTATTTTTCATCATTGCGAACTCTCAAACGCAGATCCTTCTGATGAAACGCATGATTAATTAAGATACGCTCAAAATAATATTAAATTTTCAAAATATCATAGCCTTTTTATTTCACAACAGCTTCACAAATACTTGATAATTAAAGGTTGTAAAACCCCACGCAAGTTGTCAAACGTATATGGATATTCCGATAGTAAAGCGTGTAATTTTTAACCGTTTTTGTTCGTTGATGGTTTGACTTTAACTAGAGCAAAATTTAAACTGAACAGACTGCTGGGTCTAAAAGACCATAATTAGACTCTGTCAGCTATTTCGTAACTATATCAGTTGGTTACCGTTAAATTTGGAAGACAGGGACCCGATCTGTCTCATATACTGAACTAGCGATAGTTTTAGAATTTTCGTAGGGAATAGTTGGAACACCACGAGCACAATCCAACGAGAAATGGGTTGTGCGGGAGGGAAGCAGACCAATTACGTCTGGACAAATCACTACTGAAGGATTTAAAACATTGGCAGGAAAAAAAGTTAAAGGACTTCGTTTTCGTTCTAATAAGTCGCGCCCCCCCCCCCCAAAAAAAAAAAAAAAAAATAAATAAATAAATAAATAAAAAAAATCGCTAATACGGTAATTATTCCCATTTTATTTTAAAAGTGTCCAATCTCGCAATATAAAAATACTTGGCATACATTTAAAGGTATGAAAAGAGGACATTTATGGGTTGACAGATACGTCTGAATGTATCTTCATTTCTTGGTCATCTATACGGCAATTTCGAGTTCAGATTAGTTTTGCCGAAAATATCGTTTTTGGCCACATTCAGAGCATAAAATAATCATGTTTTCTGATAGTATGTTTACAACAATTTCCTTGAAATTCCCTCTCTGAGCACAGGCTGAGGTTCGGAGTGTTAGCTATTGTTAAAAATTTGTTATTCATCTATATATATAAAACAGTTCCGTAACTGACTGACTGACAGACAACACACAGACCAAAACGCTGGATCTAAAGGGGCTGAAATTTTGCATGGCGATTCTTCTTATAGTGCAGGGGTGCACTAAGACAGATTTTTGAAAAATTCTTTAAAGTTTGCATTTCACATAATAATAATGATTGGAGGGTTATAAAATTTATATCACGAGAAAGATCCTACAAAGTCCTTTAAAATGAAATCTTTTTCGAATCTTTACCTCCATTTTCTGATTTTTGGTGAATTTTTAAAGATTCATTTTTAGAATTTAATTTGTTAAATGCTGATCACATGGTTTCTTTTCTTTTAGTGATACTTTAAATTAATTTATCGTCACGTGCATAACAACGAAATAAAATGAGAAAAAAAATTTTTTTTCTTCCTAATGGGGCAGACGATTGGACATTATCCAAAAAAATATTAAAATAGAGTAAAAGAAATGTTCCTCAAACTGTACTATATTAACTGTAATATATTCTTTAGTATGTTCTATTAGATTTAATTTGAATATCTTCTTCTACATTATTTTGTCTATAAAAATATCCGTTACGATTTCTTTATAATATATATATATATATATATATATATATATATATATATATATATATATATATATATATATATATATATATATGGCATTAATTGCATACATTGACCGTTGTATTTAATTTGAATGTACTCCGTAGCGAAGTACCGGTTTTCAGCTAGTTAAGAGACTTAAGAATACTTAATTGTAAGAATACTTAATTCTGGTGCTCCGCAATATGAGGACTAGTACGTTACATTCTTCACTACGTTTTCTTGAACTAAACTGAAAGATTGATTTTAAAAAGCCTTAATATTTCTCTCTTCTTTCAGGCAGTCGTTGCAGATACTACCCACCGCCAAATAACGGTGCTTTAGCTTGCGATCATATGCCTGGGGGTTATATGTGTCAAGCATATTGCGAAAATGGGTACGACTTTCAAAGAGTGCCAGCGGAATACTACATCTGTAACCGGGCTGCAATATGGGAGACTCTATATCCCTTGAATGCAGAAGTTCCATGGCCTGACTGTTCAAGTAAGGTTCCTTAAGCTTACATTTCAGAAGGCAATTTATTGCAGTTAAAGGAATAAGAGCTTATTTTGCTGAAACTGATCTATTATTAAACTGTATAAAGAGCTCCAAATTATTGTTACATCAATTATATGCGTAAATGTACACATACACACAAATAGGCAAGATAATGTGAATATTTCTATTATAGTGACTTTTACATGGCGTTTTCATTGAATTCTCTCTTTCCGTATAAGTTACAAGTTTATCAGTTATATCGGCACGTCCGCAATAGCTGACTTCAATCGATCACTGAATATAAATAAGCATTGTATAGATTCGGTGTTGGGGAAAAGTTTAGGAGTTCAGGACAGACTTTGTCGCAAGATCCCCTTCCCTTGTATGGGGCAGCCAGAGATTAATGACAGGTTGCGAAGCTCCTGGGATTCAATTTGTCTCGTGCAGTGAAAGACGGTCCCAGAACTTTCAAAAAATCAATCCTTTCGTTTGTTGCGGCATAATATTTGCAAACTTGAGCAAGGAGAATGCTATATTTTCATTGTAAGATCCCAAGCATATATTTAGCTTTTTAAAAAGAAACAAACTTCGTGAAAGTGAAACATTCCACCATTTAAACTCTAAGCTTTATTGCATTAACGTGCTGCCCACATCTTATAGTGTTTATCGTCACGAGTTCCCTCTGATCTCGGGTTCGGTTTCGAATCTCGACTAAGGCATGGATATTCTTGTTCTGTCCCCTAATAGGGAGCAATGATGATTCACTTATATAGTGCTCTCATAATAAAGTAGCCATCGAAAATCGTGGTGTGGTTAAGTGAAGTCCATCAACACTTTCTTCATCTTGGTTTAATTAGGTGAAAATCAGATATAAATGAAATCGCGAAGTCCCTATCTTATAAAGACATTTCGCCTTTATAAATTTTTTACATCAAGACATAAAAAGTCTTCATAAATTTCAAATATTACTTTACATTTTGCTGAGTCTGCCCGCCACAGTAAATTTTCATTGATTTTAGAATACCCGCTTGCCTAATTAATAATTTTCATCTTTTAGCGTTTATGCATTAACCTAAAAATTTGCTTTTCATTATACTCAATTTAAAATAATGCCCGGAAGGCAAAAGTTAAAAGCTTGTATGTTCTCCATATTATTACGATGCTAAAAACGTTTGTTTCTTTACTCAGCTCGACATCACTTTACATCAGCTTCTGAGTCTAACCAAAATCAACCTGATTTTTACCCAAATGACCACAATCTTCTAAATTTTTCGGAAAACTTTTTCTAAACTATCAAATTATCACAAATTCTATAGAACAAATGGTTTTATTATTTAATGCATACGTGCCACATAAAAAATAATTCAACGTCAGATATGATTGATTAAAAAAATCGAATGTTTAAATAACAAAACAAACACAATACACACAAAAAAAACCTGTTCTACAACCAGGAAATTTTGTTTACAACTATCGTAGAATACCGTATTTTTCGGACCTTAAAACCACTCACCGGACGATAAGACGCTCCTCAAATTTAATGGGGGATTTTTGGAAAAGAATATTTTGCATTTTGTTAGGTATATAAAGATGTTTTCAATTTCTTACTTAATAAAGATAAAAAATATGTATAATATATATATATATATATATATATATATATATATATACTTACATATATATATGTATACACTAGCTGAAGTACCCGGCATTGCCCGGGATTTTAACAATATTTGTTAACCAAAATCAACACAGTATAAATAACATAGAAAAAGTATATGTGAAATGTTATACACATCTCAGAATTCAGGAATTTCAGCCTTTCATCATTGAAGCACTAAAATCTGAAAAGTAAAAATGTCAAATTGTCTAATGTTTGCTAACCAAAATTAATTTAAAACTAAACACGTTATAAATAACATAGAAAAAAACGTGAAATCTTTTACACATGAATAAAATGAAAACCCAATAAAAAAATATATAAAATTATAATAAACGCCTCAGAATTCAGCTAGATTTAGCCTTTTATCATTTGGGCAAAAAAAAAAGCTGAAATTACAGGTTTAGCTGAAATTTCCAGAAGAACCATGATATGACTCTAGCGTTGCCTCTTAAAAAATGAAGTGTTTGATTGAGGGCTGCAAACCATTCAACTCCTCTCCACATTAAACTCCTATAAACATCCTCTACATATTAAATTCCTTTTCTCTCCATAATAAACTCCTCAGAATTTTGGTAGATTCAGCCTTTCATCATAGTACCACTAAAACCTGAAACATCCTCTCCAGAAATATAAATTTATTAATTACAATAATTAAACTCACGCAAATGTATGAATTACATAAGTTTTTTAACCAACATTTGAATAATTCGTAAATGAAAAAGCATATGAAAATAAAGATAATAAGAACTTCCGGAATCGAAATTAATTATCCTTAATTTTTAATTAATAAAAAACCAACAGAATATGAATAAAAACGATAGTTGTTTAAAAGCATATGAAAATAAAACTATTATAAAGATAATAATAAAAAAAGCATATGAAAATAATGCTCGCGTATGAAGTTAACTTTATGATATAAAGATAGTAATAATAATATAAACCACGTGCATAAAATATTTAGCTTTTCAAGCGAAATAAATTAATTTTTAGAAAAAAACTACTTTTAATCGAGAAATTAAATACATTGCACAAAATTTTGATTTTACCAACTTTCTACCCTACAATTTACACCCTACTTCTTTGAAGTTGGGTGTTGAAACATCCTCTTTGAAAAATTTACACCCTACTTCTTTTAAATAGGGTGTAAATATAAAGTTTTAACTGCGAATTGAATGCCAGTTAAAAATTATTGTTGTTTAAAATCATATGAAAAGTACGCTATTATAATGACAAAAAAAACATAGGAAAATAATGCGTGCGCATGAAGTTAACGTTAAGATATAAAGATAGTAATAATAATATATATATATATATATAACAGTTCCGTAACTAACTGACTGACTGACTGATTGACTGACTGACATACAACGTACAGACCAAACCGCGGGAAATAAAAGGGCTGAAATTTTGCATGGCGATTCTTCTTATAGTGTAGGAGTGCACTAAGAAAGATTTTTGAAAAATTCTTAGATTTTTTTAAATTAAATTTTTGAGTTGTTTTAGTAACTTTTTTTAAGTTTGCATTTAAAATAATAATAATTTGAGGGTTATAAAATTTATATCACGAAAACGATCATAAAAATTCCTTTAATATGAAATCTTTTTCGAATCTTTACCTCCATTTTATGATTTTTGGTGAATTTTTAAAGATTAATTTTTAGAATTTAACCTTTTACATGCCACACTATGATCAAGGAATAAAGTACCATATTTTGCTGCGTAACTTTGGTCGATAACTTCCAGGAAGTCGTTCCAACAGGTGTACTCCACTCATTCCTTTATTATATAATTTTATAATTGAAGGTTAAGGAAAATCAACTTTTATTTTAGCTCGGACATATCTTTTTGCTCTTCCTAATGGTTCGTGAGTGATAAAATTTGATGTAATAGTTACAACAAAACTATCGTTCCAATGATGGCACATATAAACTTCTCCATCGCATCGGTAATCAAACTCTCCACGTTGAAATTTCGAAATTTCTTTTGCTGTTTTAAGAGAACATTGTCCCGTTCTGGAATCTCGCACTGTGCCGATTGCCTTAAAGCCTTTGTTAGATAAATCTGTCAGCAGACTGTACGATGTAAAAAAAGTTATCGAAAAATATTTTGCGTTTCTCTGGGTTGTCAATAAAAGATAATAGTTCGGAGACAACTTTTGATCCAAGTGGCAAATTTTCATTTTTCGAACTTTTTCCACCGTAGCATAAGGATAACCATTTGCTGAGCAGATCATCCAAACTTTGAAACCAAAGCGAATTGGCTTTCCACGTATGAACACCTTAGCCGAACGATGTCCATAACACGGAACCATGGATTCATCGATACTCATATTTTCATGAAAAAATCCAAATTGACGAAAATTTTTTCCAACCTCTTTATAAAAGGGAGAAATTTTTCCTAATTTATCGCCTGGTTCCAATTTACTATTATCAACAATGTGGAAATACTTTTTTAACATCCAAAATTTATTTCTGGACATTGTATTGTTAACAATTAGGATATGCAAATCTTCCTGAGAGCTCCAATATGTATTTTCATCAGGTACTGAGTGGTAGCCACTAAACAACAGTAATCCAAGAGACTGCCGAATGTCATTTGCGTCGACGTCTAAAGACTCTCCTTTTTGTAGGGCATACAGCTTTGTAAGTTCGGCTGAATTTTCTAATTAATCAGACGGCAGAATCACTGATTGACAGCAGAATCACTGATCACGTGTGATATCACTGCTTTTGTATATCGTTACATGCCAATGTTCCTTTTTTGGAACGTTGCATTTTTACGCAGTCTTGAGGAAATATTTCTTGTTATTATTTTAATTTATTTTATTAACTCGTTAAACTTGTCCTTTGCAAGTACGATGGGGAAATTTTTGGGTGGATTTGAATTTTTAGGAATTTTATAGAATTTTTTTTCTTACGTACTGTAAAAATTGTGAAAAAAGCTGATTTTTAGAAATTTTTCTACGCTAAAATATTCATATTTGAAAAAAAAAGTCAAAAAATCAATCATGCCTTCTATAATATGCGATAATTTTTTCAAAGTGACAGATATCACAGTTTATTTTTAAAAAAATATTAAACATGGTGTTCCAAAAAAGGAACATTGGCATGTAAAAGGTTAATTTATTAAACGCTGATCACGTGATTTCTTTTTGTGTTACTTTAAATAAATTTATCTTCACATAACAACGAAATAGGCAAAAAAATACTTTTTTTCTTCCTAATGCGGCAGACGATTGGACATTATTCAAAAAAATATTAAAATAATGTAAAAGATATGTTCCTCAAACTGTACTACATTAACTGTACTATATTCTTTAGTATGTCCTATGAGATTTAATTTGAATATTTTCTTCTACATTATTTTGTCTATAAAAATATCCCTTAGGATTTTTTTATTAATATATTTTTTTGTTTTTTTTACATCAATCGTATACATTGATCGTCGTATTTATTTTATATATATATATATATATATATATATATTGGCATTAATTGCATACACTGACATTGTATTTAATTTGAATGTACCATTCGTTTAGGAACACCTCCTAAACGAACGTTTAGGAGGTGTTGGTTTATGGAATACTAAAAGTTTAAAATGGTGGCGCCATCTATTACACATCTGGGAATCGAGAATCGCATCCTTGAAAAATTGCTGGTTATCCTAATTGTTAGCAATACAATGCCCATAAATAAATTATTGATGAATGTTTGTTAACCAAAATCAATTTTAAAACTAAACACAGTATAAATAACTTAGAGAAGATTTAGCCTTTATCATTGGATCAAAAATTCCTGGAAAGTAAAACATAAAATATATAAATTTATAATAAACCTACCAAAATCCATTAAAAAACTATACACAGTATAAATAACATAGAAAAAAAGCATACGAAATGTTATACACATTAATAATATGAAAACCAAGTAAAAATATATAAATGTATAATAAACTCCTCAGTTTTCAGCTATATTCGGTCTTTCATCATAAAAAAGCTGAAAAAAAAATAAAATAAAAATAATTTAAAAAATAATAAAATACAATAAAAATAATAATTTAAAAAATAATAAAATAAAATAAAGATAATAATTAAAAATAATAATAAAATAAAAGCTGAAATAAAAAAGCCTTCATAAAAAAGCTGAAAATACAGGTTTAGCAAAATTTGCACGATCCCATACTCGAACCCGAGTCTTACGGGGTACCAAATGAACCGTTTTAACGAATGCGCCACGATTATACACAACATTGTTGAGTAAAGTAAAAAATATACACAATGAGTTTTTTGGAAAGTTGCTATGGGTTGGTGAATATACATACATTTATGGAGTAAGAGGAGTTTTAAGTGAGAAATAAGTTAGCAGGATAGAAGCTTAGTCTTTAACTCTTCAATAGACACAAAGACATAAGCTAGGGGTTTTCAGTAGCGATTAAAAAAGATCGTGACACTTAGCGTGGTTGATTCGAATTTTCCATCGCGTGTGAGAGTGTCAATATGCCGTTGGATCCGATTTATTTTAGAGTATAAAATCTGACTTGAAAGATTATTATTTTCATTTATTATTCTGATTTAATATATAACTTGAAACTTTTTTATTTTATTTATTTTTATCTTTTCGCTCGCTGTTTGCCAGCTAACCCTAACGCGGACGCCATATTCAGAGGTGTGATTCCACAAAGTGTAACAGTTTACAAATTGTTGGTTTTTATTAATTAAAAATCAACGGTAATTAATTTCGATTTTTGAAGTTCTTCAGACCCTCGGCTGTTTTTAAAGACGCCTGTATGTAAAATTTCACGATCGTTGCTCCTAAACTGTGGATTTCTATACAATTACAGAGAGACAAACATTCATTTTTATATATTAGATATACATATACATATATATATCAACACTGGTGTAAGAAATTAAGGGAATTTGCAGACTTGGTCGATTATCTATAGAACTACTGTACCGATTTCAATGAAATTTGATATGTACATACATTGATACAATACAAAACAAATAACCATTCAATAATTGTAATACATACGCATGATCGTGCGTAACACTCGTTGGAGTCGGAAGGTATGAAACAGCGGTTGCAGAATAAACAAAAAAAAGGGTTAATAGATGGGTTAATAGGGGGTATGGTCCCCTCTTACTTACTACCCCTCTTACCGTCCCAGACATGCTCTATAGGGTTAAGGTCTGGAGATCTGGCTGGACAATCCATCCGGCGAATATCCTCATTCTCTAGAAATTCGTCGACCCGAAGAGCTCTATGTGGCCTCGCGTTATCGTCCATTTAAATGAACTCAGGGCCAACTGCACCCCTGAAAAGGCGAACATAGGGCTCAAAGACCTCATCCCTATACCTCACACCAGTCACAGTGCCTCTTTCAAAGACATAGAGAGAGGTGTGCGGCCATCCAAAATGATGCCTGCCCAGACCATTAAACCTCCTCCGCCATAATGGTCGATTTCGCGAACATTGGAGGGTAGGTAGCGGGTCCCTGGTTCTCTCCATATGAACGTACGGCGAGAATCGGTGTTTAGGCTGAACCGGGACTCATTAGTGAAGAGAACGGTCGCCCATTGATCCATATTCCAATCTCTATGCTCTCTGCACCATGATAAACAGATTCTCCTGTTCGTAGAAGTGAGCGGAACGCAAACAGCAGGTCTTCTTGCAAACAACCCTCTCTCATGAAGTCTTTTGGAAACAGTCACCCTTGATACACGGGTTCCTGTGGCTGCATACAAGTCACGAGAGAGCTGAGAAGCTGTAGCACTCTTGTTACACCTCGCTATAATCGACAAATGGCGATCTTCTCTGGCCATCGTGGCTCTTGGACGACCTTGCCCAGGCTTTCTCTCGATAGATCCGGTATCCTGGAACTGTTTCCATAAGTTACACACGACGGTGGGCGTTAAATTGAACTCTATACAAATTTGGACTTCAGATTGGCCTGTTTCTAGCCTCCCCACAATTCGCCACCTCATTCCATCATCTACACGTTGGTGGCTACTCATTTTTACTGTTAAAATTTGAAATTAACCGATTGCTGCAAAATAACACCATCTATTGACCCATTTTGTGTTTATTCTGCAACCGCTGTTTCATACCTTCCGACTCCAACGAGTGTTACGCACGATCATGCGTGTGTATCACAATTATTGAATGGTTATTTGTTTTGTATTGTATCAATGTATGTACATACAAATTTCATTAAAATTGGTACAGTAGTTCTAGAGATAATCGACCAAGTCTGCAAATTCTCTTAATTTCTTACACCAGTGTATATATATATATACTTACATATATATATATATATATATATATATATATATATATATACAGTCGAACCTCCATATATCGAACTTCCACATATCGAAATTTTCTATATATCGAACTCTTAGCAAATCTCCATGTTCATTACATAGAAAAATTGTTTCTATATATCGAAAAAATCTCTATATATCGAAATTTTTTTCAAGACAAATTGGGAGATTTTATTCCACTTTAGAATAAAATCTCCCAATTTTTGGCATTTGAAACATTAAATCGTGGACTTCAATTCGCGGAAAATGTCCCTGATTAAGTTTTTTAGTGGACTGAATAAATACGAACATTTCTTTGAACTTTCCGCAAAACTGGCTGTTCAGCAAGATATTCGTAGTTTTTTTTTTTTTAAAGAATGTAACTGTGATCATTGTAACCACTGTCTGAATTATTGTTTTTTTAAAGGTATGTAATACTCAATAAATCTTTCATATTAATTCATTTTTTAGTTATTAACTTTCATTTAATGGGATTCGCATATAAATTAGAAATGGAGTTTCGTATACGAAAATTAGCTTTCATTTTTTTTTAGGAGAATTATGTTAAAAGTAAGCTCTATTCTATATATCGAAATTTCTATATATCGAATTTTTTTCGGGGAATTTGCTACTTCGGTATATGGAGGTTCGACTGTATATGTATACATATACATATATACATATACATACATATATATATATATATATATATATATATATATATATATATATATATATATACATATATATACATATATATATATATATATATATATATATATATATATATATATATATATATATATATACATATATATATACATATATATATACATATATATATACATATATATATACATATATATATATATACATACATATATATATACATATATATACATATACATATACATATACATATATATATATATATACATATATATATATACATATATATATATATATATATATATACATATACATATACATATATATATACATACATATATATACACACACACACATATATATATATATATATATATATATATATATATATATATATATATATATATATATATAAAATATTCACTTTATTTAAATGCTACCTTCGGACTTTAAGACGTACCCCAATTTTAAGTCGATTTTCTTTTATGTAAAAAGGTGCGTCTAATAGTCCGAAAAATACGGTACATCGGGTAGATTCCGGGACAGAGTATTTCAAAGGTCAGTTAAAAATTTTGATGACTCATCGCGATTAAAAATTTAAAATCAAATGTATGATAACTTGAAGACATTCTGAAAAAAAAATTAAACTGATTTTTTATGAAATAAAAAATATGTTTCAATACTGGATATTATTTTTTTAAATCTGCAAAAGTAAGTGGCTGTTCACATTGCATCCGTCAGTGTCAGCATTACTCGTATTGAAATACAGGGTGATTTTTATTAAACTGACACTACTGAGAGCAGCTGCGCGATCTATCAGCCGGAATTCCACCAAAATTGATAGAGGGACTAAGGACGACATGGGAAAGAGTTTCAGAGTTTCCGTGAAAAAAGTTCCAAAAGTCACCGATAGGTGAAGATATGGCGCTATTGTTGTCGGCGCATCCGAGAATTCGCACAAAACTCTAGTAAAACATCAAAATGAAAATTCACGACTAAGTAGTCGAGAGCATTGCCAGTATTTTGGGCTATAAAGATAAGGGATGAATAACGAAAAAGTTGTAATAAGCAGACAAATAAATGACAAAGAATTTTCACTGCAACACCGCTTTATGTAAAATCACTTCTCCCACCTTCAATGTGACCTCCGTCCCGGTGGACGACACATTGCATCCTGAACACTACGTTCTCACCGGCCGAGCGTAACATGTCACCAGAAATGTTCATCAAAGTCCGGGATGTTATCCTTTAGGGCCACCAAGTTCGAGACTCCACCAAGATACACCTTAGACTTTAAATAACCCCACAGAAAGAAGTCTCATGGGTTAGGTACGGAGAGCGAGGTGGCCATGCAAGAGGAAAAAAACGACTGATGACCATTCCTTCTGTAAAGAGTTGGCGCGACAGATTCCGTACCGATCTAGCCCAAAATACTGGCGCTGCTGTCGACTACAGATGGCTGTGTGTAGTGATCACCCTGTATATTTAACCAATTACAAACCTCCAAACGATTAGCCACGGAATTGTTAAAGGTCTGTGATTGGTTTAAATTATGTCAATACGAAAAACGCTGGCGGAAGCAGTGTGAACAGGCCCTAACAGAAATAGAGCTATTTTTATTGTTATTTTTGCAGATAAAACGAACTTTTCCTCCTTATATTTAGGGATTATTGTTCCCGGCGGCGTCCGAAAAATGGTAGGATTTTACTATCATGGCGATTGCAACGATCCCTGGGTACAAATGGCTATCAAGAAAATGTTTCTAAGTCACGTTTCGACGCAAATCAAAGGAGCAGAACTGTGCCTGAGGAATGGCGCTTGTTCGATCAACTCCGTTCAGGTCTTCTGCGGAGAAATAACTGAGAGGAGAAAACGTGACGTGTGGCAGCATGTTCAAAAAGATCAGCTGGAGCTGGAGTTTGAGATAACCATAAATTCTGATCAAGAGGTAAAGGGGTAATTTTCATGTATTTCCAAATGTTACAGTTTCACGGCGAAGATGGATCTTTCGATCATTTATTTTCTTTAAGGCTGTTGTGTACTAACCCTATTGGATTCGCTCACCTCAATGTTAACTTACGGAGAAAATGTGTCCAAGGATTGTCGATTTGGATTTAAAGATTTTTTTTGTTTAAATTGTACTCCGTAACAGAGAAAGAAATTATACACTTTGATGCATTTTTCGATTTAAAAAAAAATGCAAATACTATTTGAAAATTTAAATTATTTGGGACAAAATCTGGTACAGTGTGTTTTAAACGCTCATCAATTCCTGTGGTGGACGAAATTAATAAAATGAATCCTGTTGCAAGGTGCAGAAAAATTCAGGCTTTCTGAAAATACCATTTTTATTGGATTATCAGCATTTATGTAGCCGTAAATAGTAGGCACATTTTCTCCAGAGGTTAACATTGAGGTGAGCGAATCCAATAGGGTTAGTACACAACAGCCTTAAGTTTTGGGTACGGCAGAATAGACTGCCTTATTTTTGAAGGTCACTTTTAATCCATCTCCGTTCAGTGCACCACTGCAAACGCAAATGCCTGTGGTTTAAAGTCAAAGGTAAGCGAAGCAATGGACGTCTAGCGGACAGTCCACTGTGCTCCAAACAACGTCGTATTGTTCGTACGGACACCGATTGGAGTGTTACAGATAGCATTCGTTGTGCTATGGTTGCGCATGTGGCGTTGTGCTCCATCAGTGCCGTGCGCACAATATTCCTGTCTTCCCTTGGAGTGGTGCGATGAGGCGGTTGCAATAGCTCATGTCGGTCAGTCGTTTCCTCCTGCATCCGCAGATTCCATATTCGCATGACTGTGACTTGGCTACGTCCGACACGATGACCGATTTCTTGGAAGGATAATCCGCAATTTTTTGTATTTAAAGAATCTGCCTAGGTCTAACTCCGAAACGTGCTCGAATGATGCTCGTTTTTCTCCGAGGCATACTGAAGCTGCACACACACACACACACACCAAAAAAAAAATCGCACGAGAGCACAATTCACATTCTTCAAAACAGCTATCATTCCTCTCTTTACATAAAGTTTGTCAGGAACGCTGCAGGCGCCCATTATGGGCTCGTGCGCTGCAATCGTTATCACTTGCATATTCCATTGCGGTATACGATTGATCATGCTGTTTGGTTGCTTCCTTCTTGGTGTTGCATTCTAGATAGCCAGCAGGGTACGTTTGGAATTCCTTTCATTCATTCATTCCCGCTCCCAGAAATAAGAACTATCACCTAGAACATTAGTTAAATTTAATATTGTTAACGTGAAGGGTCATAGTACGTAGGTTGGAGAGGCAAGATTAAACCTACGTTCTTCTCAAGCAAAAGACTAACGATGGTTTAACAGGATAACAAGACCAGATCAAAAGTTTTTCAAGCAATCTCGCAACAAATGGCGGTTTCTCTGCGTTTTCAGCCCGCAAGTAATGCACTTCTTTTAGAAGTTTTTTCGATATTTGAATTCCATTTTTACCCAAAGTGACGTGAACTAGTTCAGCGGGTTACCAGTAGCTCTCGGAACGCGGGCTGAAGACCCCTCGTCTAGACCTCAGATGGTTGTTAGGTCGATCGCATCCCCACAAGGATATTGTATTGATATTTTAAGTTTATATTAGGTCTATAATTAGATTCCTTATAACTTCTGTATTTTGACTAAATATTTTTTAGGTAAATTTTAACTGTTTTTCAAGCACAAGAACATATGTATTCAACCATGTATCATTAAAATAGCTAACTTAACAATCATTGGAACATACATATACAAACATGTAAATACGGAA
This sequence comes from Dolomedes plantarius, assembly GCA_907164885.2. Classification (NCBI taxonomy): domain Eukaryota; kingdom Metazoa; phylum Arthropoda; class Arachnida; order Araneae; family Dolomedidae; genus Dolomedes; species Dolomedes plantarius. The sequence goes on from OU015495.1 coordinate 89,828,010, forward strand.
TTCACGTCCAAAAGGAATATCAGTACAATAGGTATATTGAAATATATTTATAAAGTTTTTTGACTTGCGAATTAGAGGGGGGGGGGAATGCTGAAGAAATTATTAAACTATTAGAATATAATTTATATATTTTATTTCGAAATAAGGCTTATAAAATTAAAATCTCGTGCTTTGCAACGAATTGATTCGAAATAATTTTCCTCGAAAAAAATAAATACGTTCTGGGGTGCTATTTTCATGCACATTCAAAGCTTACGATTAAAGTTTCCCCTGTGACAAAGCAAATGTACAATTTTAGTGGATTGAAAAGATAATTTAGGTCATGGATGTCGATCGTAAAACCTGACCACCCCTGTTCAAGATATTAAAAGCCCAGGTAACGCTGAGTGTAGAAAAAACAAGGTTTTAATAAATACATTTCTAATTAAAAATTAGCATATCATAGAACATACTTGAAATAGGAAGTAACAGATTTTTTTTACCATTGGAATTTATATAATTTCTTAAAATTAAAAAGATATTACTTCATTTTGTATATAACAAATAATGTTTCATTTCACAAATAACTATAAAGGTTCTTTGGGGGATGACCTTCGAATCAATATGCAAACATCATTTAAATGATAACAGTAAATTTTTACGTCACTTAAATTTTCTTCTGTCAAGCCTTGAAATTGAAATCAAACCCAAATTTACAGATTTCCTAGCGGACTTTCTGAGCATTACATTACTAAGCTATATCCATAATCAGCCATATCTATAGGCACCAAATAGTTATTAACTGCATTGCGGTAAAATTTTTCATATTCATGGGACCGTCTAAAAGCAAATGTGAAAGTTTTGTCTCAAACTATGAGTAAGAAGCATTGATATTCTTAACCCCTTTTTAAAAGAAAAAGTCTGACTTTATTTGCAGTTTAATGACACGCAAGCACTGATGGAAGACTTCCTTGAAATACTAAACAACATACAGTGGGATTTTGCTGAAGATCTAAGTTTTGCTACAACGACTCTCTCCCCAGTTGAACATATTTTACAAGGGAATATAGGTGAAAGGCTAGTTCCAAATGAAGAAACGACTGTGCTACTTTGCAAAACGGGATCTGTACTTAAAGATGAAATGTGTGGTAAGTAAATTCACATCGAACAAGAAAAGCTAAGGTATTAAGTAAATTTTCTGTTGCACATAATTCTTAAGGGTTCTTTGTAACACGTCTGGTACGGTGTATTGTATGCTATTAGCATTTCTCGGTACATACGCAACTGACCGCAGTATTAGGCTACTTTCACAGGAATTGACATTCCTTATCAATTTCCTGGTTATGCGAAATTCTCCAGTTTTCTAATTGTCTATTAAAGACCTCCAAAACTGATATTCTGTGACAAATAAACAATAAATGAAAACACAAAAGGAGAGGGGGAGGGAATTAGTCTCTAATAAAGTTTTAGGGCATCGGAAAGGTGAAACTTTGGTTGCAAATGATGAAAAGACTATGCTAGTTAGCAATATTGTATCTGTCATAGAAATATTTTTCGTTGAAAATTAACCTACGTTTTAACCTCACCAAGAAAAGTGTAGTAAATTAACATTCCCCCAAAGAATATCTCTGTTTAAATAACATAAAAATAGCTAAGTATTTAATATGGGAAAAACAAATATTTTTCAATGGAATTCATCAGTATTTGGTTGTATATTTTATAAATTTTATAATTATTTTCAACTTGTTGGTGATAGAAACGAAAACTCTTATTTAGTGTTTATTTCCTTCCATCAAGGGCTTATTTCTTCCCATTCCGATCTCTGGAGATGTTTCTTCTTATTTCCACATTAGAGATATCGTGAGTGGGCTAAGAGAGTTTTCGTTCTGCCTCCAAATGTTCTATTGCAGTGGTTCCCAACCTTTTTCAGCTGGCGACCCACCTTTTCTTATCGGAATACCTCCACGGTCCATCGGTCCATGGTGGAGTAAAAACCTTATTTGTATCGTATCCCTTCCTTATGTATATATAATTTACCATCAAATATATATATATATATATATATATATATATATATATATATATGTATATATATATATATGTATATGTGTGTGTGTGTTTGTGTTTGCTTTTTTGAAGATACAGATTGATTATTGATAAACGATTTGTGTTTTGATTTGAAAATGGTTGACAAAATATAAGCACTTTGAAGCAAAACAGTTATTTGTTTAACAATAGATATATGTTTGCAATATATGCAACAAGTGGTCAATGCAGGATGTCCACAGTAAACTGAATGACTGAGGTTAGTAAACAATAGTGCTCACGTGGCGTGACCTTCGACAGTGTGGCGGTAGAACGTGAGGGGGAGAGGCGTTGCCAGAGTGTGCACCACCTGTGTGACTGTGTGAGTCATCTGGGAGGGATGTAGTGGTTCTGTTGTCTGCCCCAGATGCCAAAAATCAAGAACCAAGAAAACAATCAAAACACAATTTGATTTGTTTCGATTTTTCTTATCTTTTCTGATGGTTTATTCGATGGTTTCTGATAGATTTAGGATCGAGTCGCGACCCACCTGTAACACTTCCGCGACCCACTAGTGGGTTGCGACCCACCGGTTGGGAACCGCTGTTCTATTGGATCCATAACTGGTGATTGAGAATGTGATCTTAGTTAATTTCGTACACTGTATATAAGTCACGCTTGAATTCTCTTTGCACAATGTTTTGAAGCCTTGTGTTGATAAAAATGCCATCTTTGAATTCTCTTTATCAATGTTATTCTTTCCTAGTGTTATGCTCTGCTGGGACGTTCTACGATTACGTAAATAAAGAATGTGTTGACTGTCCAGTCGGAACATTCCAAGAATTTGAAGGCCAGGTGCAGTGTAATAAATGCCCAGATGGTAATAGCACTCTACAATCCAACACCAAAAATGAAACCCAGTGCAAAGGTAATAAATAGTAATGAAGCCTAAACATTTTATATAGTAAGAGCTATTGCATTTTAATGAACCTTCAATTTATACCGACACATGTTTTTATAAGAAACTAGCTGTTTGCCCAGCGTTGTCCGGGTATTTTGGACATCTCGATATATCTCGGTCATTTTGGACATTTTATTTATCTCCCCTTCTCACCCCCATGCTGATGGGGCTGAACTTGGACTTAAATGGCATCGGGAGTTTCACCATTTAACTCAGCGACCCTGAAAACTATGGATTCGACACTAATATTAGTTGTTTTCGATTATTTTTTACATGTCACGCCTTCCAACTCCCACCCATAGGGGTGCCAGGGGTCTTACCCCACAGCATTTTTTTCCAGATTGTAAGTCATATTTGTACCAGGTTTGGCTGAAATTGCTCCAGACGTTCCAGAGTTATGCTGGAACATACATACACACATCCATTTTCATACGTATAGATAGAGCGAGACCTCAAATTCACATCGAGAAATTCCATTATTAGTGGAAGGTTTACACGGCCTGAGAGTGTTCCCCTTTGTATTTACTAAGTCGGGCATGGTTTTACTCTTATTCAGGAGCAGACATCGTAACCTTTTAGTTGTCCTCAGAACAACATAAAGATTAAAAATACTGTTGCTGATCGATAGAAACTTTTATAAATGAATCTTGAACTTTTAAGGCACTAGTTTGAAACATTTTAATTGAAAGATTCGCGATGTTTTACACGTTTCAAAGAACATACTGATGAATAAACTTATGAATATAATATGACTTGACGAAATTTGCCTCTCTATGGAAACATCGAATAAAAGCCCGCTGAATTTAAGTAGTGAAGATCTGTGACTTTGTCTTTCATACAGTACGATATATTTACTATTACTTCACAAATTTTTGCTAATTTTCTCACTGGTAAAACTTTCTAGGTTTGAGAAAGATGATTCTCGTTATAATTAGCAATAGAGAGAGAATTACTGTAGAAATATAACGACCCTCAATCTTTTTGCCAAAAAAATTCTTTAGAAAGGAGAAGTTGAATCTAGATTTTCAACGGGTAACAAACATCTTTTTAGACTGTTTGTAAGACTTGTCATCGATAAGCATGAGTTACGTTTTGGTTATTTAGCTTAATACTGTCTAGATAGATAAATTCATTTGAAAAAAAAAAATGAGTTTACAATTTAACACATCTATAGCCACATTTAAAGCATCTCTAATCTATATAGAAATCTATCTGGATCTCTTTCAGGCATAGGCGTAGCGTCGGTGAAACAAATTAAAACGTCAATAGAAGTTGAGTTAAAATCGGAAAATTGTATAAAACTTTTAAGAAAGTTGTTTTTTCCCCACTTCTTCAAACTGTTAAACTGAAGATTCCGATTACGTCTTTAGCCTTAACATAGTTTTTAACAATATGATCCATAACAAAAAATCGATGCTGTGATGGATGGCGAGTTGAAAGTCTCCCTTTTTTTGTCAATCTAGAACCAGTTCCTTTTTTTTTTTTTTACACATATAGTTTATCATAGAGCACAGAACGGACAAGTACAGGAGACGATATATATTACAAGTAGGAGAATACTATTTACAGGAACAAATTACTAACATAACTTTAACGCTCTGAAGCAAATACCAGACACGTTCGAAGTTTACAATCACCTTCGAACTTTCTCTCTAAGAATATATCAGACACGACCGGAGTCTACAATTACCTCCGACGTTCCCCGTAAGAGCGTTATCAGACACGTCTGGAGTCTACAATTACCCCCAGCGTTCTGCGTAGTACTCCTTACCTTGCGATAGGTGGCGTTATTGCTTGTTATGGTGACTCACCTGTCTCTACAGATGCTATATTTTTTTTCTCGTTTTATTTACATTATATTTATTTTTCTCATTGTATAACTTTTGAATATTACTCAAACATCAATTCTATTGTTATTCAATTTAAAAAATCATAATATTTCATATTTTAAGGACCGTCCGGCAGTCAATGCACCAAGGAGGGCCCTAACTGAATTCAATTCTTGCCCCCCCCCCCAAAAAAAAAAGGTAAGAAGCACGCTACGCCTATGCTTTCAGGTATCTATACTTCAGATCAGGCCTTCCCAACTCGAAATGTGATGAGGGCCATATAACATCATGGAAAGCTGCTGCAGACCGCAAGAAAATAGGATAAATGGAAAAGCGAATAATATTTCATCTAACAAAAGATAAATTACTGATTATTTAAAAATTAAATGAATATTTATATTCATTGATGATATATTCCTTTCGTAAAATTGTAAATCTGAAAAGAAAATACCGCATTTTAAAATTTATAATATTATGCGTCCTCACAAAAATCTTCACGGGCAGTATGTTGTGCAGGCCTGCTTAGATACGTTTACAATTGTAATCAATAGGTATTTTATTAACATTTTTTTCCAAGTTGGGAATATTTTGAACTTAATGGATGTTTTATTCGTCTAAATCAGTTTCAACTCAATTAACACCAATTAACGAGAAATTATTTTTTTGATGATTTAAATTAGGGAGAAATATTTTTTTTTCTACCGATTCTCCTAATATATGAAGAAAATTTACATCAGAGGTGAGAGTGTTATTATAGCTTTGTACGGTAGTGCCTTTATCCCATCCTGGCATATGGGCAACTATCAAACTGATTGGTTTCAGATTTGTTTGGCCGTCGTTGAGGAAAGACTATTCAGTATGGGTTAAAACATGCTTAGCGTGTCAGAAGTCGAATATGCAACGGTACATTCAAACGCCTAGTGGCGATTTTCTTGTTCCCAATGAGCGTTTCAGATACGTAAGGTAAGTGTCCCAAATATCGCCTACTCTTACTTTTTTTTGACATTTCATCCACTTTTTAGTTTCTGATTAGGCTGGAAACTCAAAGAACATCCCTAAGAACTATTTCCTTTGGTATCTTGAGATCAACCAGCTCCAAAACCAGTGCCAGTTTAAGTTATGTAGCTAAATTGGAAAAATTTAAATTTCCAGTGAACTCCAGAGCGGTTCCTAATATCCCCTACCTCTGTTCCTCTTACCGCCTACCAGGCGAAATTAGAAGCACCTGTTAAAAGGCGTTGCTAGCAAAGTCTCAAGTTAATGCACTTTCAAATGGTATAAGCAAAATTAGAATTTGGATGCACCTACCTGGTCATTGACTGGATTCTGATTCTTTGGAGCCAAAGTTTACGAAGACAATAGCCAAAACAAATTCAGACGCCATATAGTTTCTGTTGTCAGTGATAAGAGCATTGTCGCTATCGCCGCTGTTAGTACAAACTCAGAACTAAGAAGTTACTGCATTTTCTCATACATAGCGCGAATCATACTTTAGAAACACGAGTAGGCGATATTAGGCACAGGGGCGATATTTGGGACACTCACTCTACATATGTGCCTTTATCCACTTTCTCGAGATTTCATTAACGCAGTCGAAGAGAATAAATACTGTGAATGGAGGCTTATTTTAAGAAGTTCATATGTCGAAATAATGATTCTTTCAGGTATTTGTTCCCCAGGGACCTATTCTGTCACTGGATTAGAGACTTGTTTGGCTTGCCCAATCGGAACATTCCAGGATTCAAAAGGAAAGACCTCTTGCTTAAGTTGTCCAAATGGGACAACTACAGAAAATGTAGGCGCAGTGTCTGTTGAAGGCTGCAAAGGTACAATTGTTCATGTAAGCTCTTCAAATTGATATTGTTCATTGTGATAAAAGCTTAATTTTTTCCCGATCGGAAGCTGGCCAATTTTTAAACTGCCACAAAAATAGTTGGAAAATGGTTTAAGGATCAATAATTATTTTAAATTTTTTTTGAAAACTACATTGTATTAAATTTACTGACAGGGCTCTAAAAAACTGCAAAATTTTATATTCTTATATCTGTGTTTGCTGTGAAAGGAGAGTCAAGTCCAAAATCGTAGTTTTGAGAAAAACGGGATTGGGAAAACACTGTTTTTGTAAAGTCAGTTTTTTTAAGTTTAATTTTTTTTCTTTAAAGTAAATTTGTATAATTTTATTTCTGTTGTGTAAAGAGTGTTAAGTCCTTGATTGGGACATAACCCCTTTAACACTAACATGTTTGTGTTTTGTCTCACATATCCCAAATTTTCCCTGATGAATAAAAATATTTTGGAGTGGAATTGGACTTAAGCTTTCTGTACCTTGCAGTAACCCTTGATTTTTCAAACATGCCTATTTTGATAACTCATTTTAGCTCTTTTTGGACTTTAGCACCCTTTGCATAGCAAACACAAATATGTATTTAAAAACTGATATTGATATCTATACATTTCAATCCTACATTATGCAGAATAATGCAGGAAAAAATTTAGACTTATATTATGTAATATAAAGTTAAAAAAGAATATATATTTTAGAGTAATGACTCTTCAGACCACAACTAATTTTCAGTAATAATGGTAGAATACTGTTTTCAGTGTTGTCGTGCACTGTAGTAGGAGTATGTGCATAAATATATATCCAGTAAATCTATCACTGACTTAATACAATGCATGTAATATATGGGATACGAAACTATAAATTGCTGTTCCTGAAGTCTATCCCGCCAGGGCCAGTCTATTGAAACTTTCCACTAGAGGCGTTTGAGACAGATTTATACAGTGGTAGTTTCCTTTGCAAGAAGCTTATTATAATCGTTACCGACTCGCGAGCTGAATGAATAGTAATTGTATAGGCGTAAATGACGTGATGTTATTGGCCTTCTTTGTCACTAAGTGCCACTAACGAGAAAACCTTGGGGATGAAAAAGAAGAGAAGCTGATCCCTTACCTTTTATGTCTTTTGGGAAAAATTAAACTAAATAAATAAACTCTAAGATCAGAACGTGTTTGCATTATTTGCTTTTCTGTCGATTGAAATTTACCGATGTTATTAAATATCAAAGCATAATCTCGGCTCAATGCTCAATACTGCCACGAAGATAATTATCTCTGTGTGAAATTTTGCCACTTAGGAAAACAAGTGACTGGTGTTTACTGGGTTATAATTTTTCCACAATGAACATTCTAAATTTTTGGCCTCGGTGACGGCAAATCTAGATTCCTCCAAGTCTGTGATATATATTTTTTTTCAGGGAAATCAATAGGTTTGTTTAGCGATCATTTTTTTTAAATGTAAGATTTGCAGCAGGGGAAAGAGCCTTCTTCCACTGCTGCAGACCAGATTGAGCTTCATAAAACTACCACTGCCTCACCGCTTCCAATATTTATAGTAACTTCTGAAGTGTACTTATAACGTAAATTTATTTCTATAGATCTTTGTCCCCCTGGAACATTTTCACAGAATAGCTTGGAACCTTGCGAACCCTGCCCACTTCACCACTATCAGTCTCTACCAGGAGAAACACAGTGTCTTGAGTGTCCAGGCCAACTCTTGACCGCTGAAAGAGGGGCGGTAGATGTCGACATGTGTATTGGTAAAGATATATACATTTTTTTAATCTAAAGGCAACAAAAAAAGTGTTATGATACTAGAAATATTCATTTTCCTGTGGCAGTTTAAATATCCACTTCAGATTTTCTTCGGCAATGCCAAAGCGTTAAGAAGAGAGAGCTCTACAAAATATCTGTTTAAATTAGGAGTTAAAAACAAAAAATGTTTAAAATTATCATACTTTAAATGCCTAAAATGAACATTAATACGTGGAAATATTACCCATTTACTAGTTTTGCCTATCTATCAAAAGTTACATGTTTAAGGGCTTGGAGTGCAAGATATGTGATAGAAAGCTATTCTTCCCCCCACATGAGAATTGCTTTAATACAAATAACAGTTAGGCCCGAAGAATTTAGAGGACTACAAACGATTGTATTCCACTTGAAAAAAAAATGCCATGAGTCACAAATTATAATGACTCATTAGCAACGACCTTTAATCAAACCGAACTAATATTACTTGCCATATTTTCAAAATAATATCCCGGTTTCAAAACATAAAATTGTTACTTTTAGGATTTATTATAGTTGTTAATATTGTTTGCTTGTTGTTAGAGTTCGGTACTATGTTGCTTGCTACTCCAAATTGACCATAAACAGATTTATAAACACTACATTGTTAGGGTGAATATATAAGTGGTAGATTTTTACTGCATCAAAACATCTACTGTTGCTTTGCAGATGCAACTATAACGTCACATACCCAACGTCTGCAGACCAAGATTTATTTATTTGTTTATTTTTTACAGCAAACGGTTAGGTTTAGACGTTATACTCATACTCCTCATAGGCAAAAGAAAGGAAATGCTACCCCTCTCTCTTCAAGTAACTGCGGTTATAAGTTCATAAGTTCATATTGTATCAGAAATGAGGAAACTTGTTTAATATGCTTAGGTTACGTCATTATTCAAAATGAGCTCAGGAAGAACTAATGTACTATTAAAAGTAATAAGTGTTTCTTCATCAGATAAAATAGACTGGCAAAATTAAAACCTTTAGAAATTTAAGAAATAGAAAACTGATACAGAAAAAAAAATTGATGAATATAGACTAAGTACTGCATCTCCCCCCCCCCTAAAAACCATCAGAATGCTAGATGAGAAGCTTGCTTTTAACCCTGTTTCGAAACTAGCCTATAGGAAACATAAAAAGCTCTGGAATTTTAGGTATGGAAATCTATTTTTCCCTCTCGTACCAGGGGGGGGGGGGAGTTACATCGAGACAAAGTGTTACAATAAACAATCATGTTAAGTGATCCTTCACAGCACCAGATCAGCTAAATAAGCAGTTGCATAACCAAGGGTACATCCGTTGTATTCGCAAAAACAATGGATGTACTTTTCTTTTCTTAGTATTTTTCTCATTCGTAAAAACCAGAGGTTCCCAACCTTATTTGGCCGACTGCCCCCTTTTCAAAAGAAAAATTACTCGCGCCCCCCTGGAAATTTTCCTTCCTAAGCTAACAAATAGAGATGCAGTGACAAATTTACGCCCTTTTATGTACATATATTTCTACCTATGTCCTTCATAGTAAAGAAAGATGTCGTAAATAAGACACCTTGAAGCTTGAAATTATAAAATTATTTATTAAAACCAACCAAAGTAGTATTCGCATTACACTGTGACATTGTCTCAATTACTACACGAAATTAGTATTTATAAGAATGTGATGCCTCTTGCCTACCCCTCAACATGTCATCTATCTGCGAACAGTTGATCTGGGCGGTCTCATATATTCTAACTATATATTCTAATTCGCTGAACATACCTGCTTTAAATGTTGTAGTTGTCGTATGTTTAACGTATCGTAGTAAAGTAATTGAAGCGAAAGGCTTGTCATATTATTGACTATGGTACAACACAGAGAAAACAAAAGTAACTAAGGATAATATTAAAATAAAAATAATTACAACATAAAAAGAACTTTTATTAGACCATGTTTTTGAATTTTCTGTTGAATCATATAAACTTGACAATTCTATGTATTAATAAATACTTTTTAAAAAAATTTTATGAATTATCCTATCAACTTGAAGGAAAATGAAGTTAATTGGAAGTTAACTTGCATTTAACTTTTCGTTCCCGTTGCGGCCATTAGATGGCTGCACCAGTCTTCAAATCAAAATTAACTGAAACTAACTGAAAATTAATTTAATTCTGCTTAAAGATGGCTAAAAGTATTTAAAAATGCATTGTCATCGTGTTCTGAGCTATTCTAAAAGTTTCAAATGTCTAGCTAGTCGGGAAGTTAGTTAAAAATCGATTGCAAGATTTGTACTGGACAAACACACACGCAAACAAACACACAAACAAGAAAGCAAGTTAATAAAAACATGGTAATTACCGAAAACGTTAACACTAATCCTAATTAGAAGGATAAAATTGGTGCATTGCTATCAGTTAACTAACGTTCGGCACTTTTTTCGTCAGGAGCATTTTTAAACCATTGCGATTAGCTATTTGTAGTCTGTTTCTTTTTTTTAGCAAGCAGATTTGCGACTATAATGAACCCACGTTCTGCTATACAGGATGAAGGACATGCAATTAAAAATATTTGCACCGTAGCTAATAGTTCAGGATAAAGTATCGGTATCTTATTTTGTAGCCAGAACTGTTGGTAGCCTGAGTTTGAGCGCCCCTCTATTTTGCGTTGGACCCTTGAACCAGCAGTACCCCAGCCCATCCCGGATCTTCTCAGCGCCCACCTGGGTGGCGGTACCGACCCGTCGGCAACCACTGGTACAGTGGAGTCCGATAATCTGAAATGATTGGCACCAGACCCTTTTCGGATTAACGAATTTTTCACACAGTAATGTGTGATTACGTAAATATTACATATTACGTGTGATTACACAGTTTATTTTATAAGGTCTATCTAAACATAAACAAATTTCGGGACGAAATGGGTGATAAGAGAGCGGAACTATGCCTAGTACAGTACAGTAGAGTGTAAATTGTTCTAACAATACGTCACAGTGCCCGACAGTTGGAGAGGTCCGGCCGTGTGGAGAGGGGGGTTCGGTTGACACGCCCTTTCTCACAGACAGCCAGTGGCGCACCCAGGGAAGAGGGGTGCAAGGGGCCCTGTCCCCCCCAAAGAAATAGAAATTGCATTATGAATTTTTATTTTGCATTATAAATATCTTTTTCCGTTCATCTCGGGCCCCCCCCCCCCATGCATTATAAATATTTTTATCCGTTCATCTCGGCCCTCCTCCCCCCCCCCTAAGAAAAAATCCTGGGTGCGCCATTGGAGACAGCCACAGCGTCGTTACTGTTAGTGTCAGTTTAGCATTAGCATAAACACGTGTTGTTTATTCTACTGTGTCCTACATTATTATACTGTTTTCTAACTTTGAATTTTCTTGAAATTTTCAGATATATACTTTATATTACTTGGTATCACTGTAGTTTTATTGTAACCTTAATTCTTTTTGACTTTTGGTTTCGGATTAAGCGGACTTTCGGATTACCGAAGTTCGGATTATCGGGACTCCTCTGTATAAATAGATATACATGTTGATCGAAGCAGATGCTAGCAAATTCATTGACTTTGATATATCTAAGAGATATGAGGCTTTTTTTTTAAGAAATAACGTTTTATTTTTCTAAACCAGATATCGATCCCTGCCTACTCAACGATTCGTGCCAAAACAATGGCAGCTGTATCAGAACGGGCCGAAATATTAAATGCGAATGTATAGAAGGATTTGAAGGTGACCACTGCGAGAAGGACATTGATGAATGCAGCTTCAGCCCGTGTTCAAGTGGAGGAGGCTGTATCAATGTGGGTAGGTAATATCTATCAACATCCAGACCATTTTACAATACAAAAGAACAAGACAATTTATGAGAAAGTGGCAAACCTCTAATTTAAAATAATTAACTGAAGAGACGAATTTAGAGTCATGTATTTATACACGTCAGGTATTAAGAAAAAAAGTGTACACAAATGTGTGATTTCGATGAGTAATGTAAATCTCGCCTTTATTACGTATGAATAAAGTTCATGTATTATACTTAATGCTTCTACAAGAGTTGGTTTACAATGGTGTTCTAATCTCAGGCAAAGGTTTTTGAAGCTAGAGACTTATTATAAGATACATTAGGTTTCTCATGCTAAACTAATGATAACATTCAGACAGATGTTTTTAAACATTAATTTAAGATTTCTAAAAACTTGCATTGCCGTTTCGAATTGCATAAATGTTGGAAAAAGGAGTTGAAATTTACAACACTTTTAGTTTAAACTATCAGCACTTGAACTCCATAATTATAATCACACGATTAAAAGATAAGTGTAAACTCTAAAATGCGCAAAATGCTGGAAATTTTCGGATTCAACCAATACTAGCAGTTTTGTTCTTAGTGGCTATTTAATGTTTACCTTTAAATGCTAACGAAGATTTCACAAGGCATGCTTGTGGTATACATATTTGTTTTCAAGTTAAGAAAATTATAAACATACTAGCTGAATACTCGTGCTTCGCTACGTAATAAATTCAAATTAAATACAACAGTCAATGTATGCAATGTCACCCAGTGGCTAAGTGGTTAAGGCATCAGCCTACCACGCCGGGGGTGCGGGTTCGATTCCCACCTAAGACTTGGCTGTATTCTGGGGAACCGGTCAGTCTTCCGCCTGCAAATGGAGCCCCGTCTAGAAAGGGGAGCTGCAACCCATCGTCCATCGCCGGTGTCATCGTTTGTCAATAAAAATTCTTCTGTGATTGTGTCATTTGTCTGTTATTTCCTTGTATTCATATGTACACCGGACTGGGGTGTAATGTCGTCATCCCCCAGGGATATTAGCCAAAAAAAAAAGTATGCAATTAATGCCAAAAAATATAATAGATACAATGGCCATGTACGCAATTAATTTGTATGTTTAATGTCCATAAAACATACTAATTTGAATTAAATTCTTAAAAAACTTCCATTTCAATTAGTCTAGTGGATAAATTTTCTATTTAACTGTATTTTAATATTTTTTGTCAATTTATTTTGTTGTTATTCACGTGACGTAAAATTAATTTAAAGTATCACAAAAGAAGAGAAAACACGTGATCAGTATTTAATAAATTAAATTCTAAAAATTAATCTTTAATTCGGCGACCCAACTCCTCCGAAAAGTTCTCGATAGGGTTCAAGTCTGGGCTCTGGGTAGGTCCGTCCATTAGGTTAACCCCATTGTCACCATACCAATCCATGGTGGACCTCGCAACATGACAGCTGGCGTTGTCGTCCTGGAAGTAACATGGGTCCAACCCGTAAAACTGCCACAATGTAGGAAGCACACTGTCATCCAAAATAGTGCAGTAGGCGTCGGCGATGAGCAAGGGTCCCAGTCCATACCAGAAGAAACACTCCCAGACCATAATTCCACGTCCACCGAACTTTACTGTGGGCACAATGCATTCTAGCAGGATGTGTTCTCCAGGAAGACGCCAGACCCAGACCCTGCTAACCGAACGGTAGAAGGTGAACCTTGATTCATCACTCCAGAGAACTCGCTTCCACTGATCTACGGTCCACTTTCGACGTGCTTTGCACCACATTAGCCGAGCAGCGCGGTTGGATTTTGTGATCAAAGGCTTATGGGCGGCAGCCCGACCATGAAAACCAGCAGATGTGCTTCCTTACAGATGGTATTCATCGAACACAACACTCCCTGATGCCTGTTGAAACTCTTGGAGTATGTGGGCCATCGGTTGGGTGCGGTTCTTCCGAATTTCTCAGGGCAACACCCGTCGATCTCTATCTCCCAGTTTCGTGGGTCTGCCGACTCGGGGCACATTACGACAATCACCACTCACCTTCCACTTCTGAATCACATACAGGCCACTGTCGATTTTGGGTAATACAGCTCGCTAGATATGTCCCTTAAGAATCGGCCATTTCTGTGATACCCGACGATTACAACTTTCTCGAAATCAGATTAACTCTGCACTTCGTGGCATCTTGCGACTATAATGCCAATGTTATTTCCTACACGATATATAACGGCGGAGGCGTGACGTATACGGGACCGCAGATATCGTCATTTGCATGGGTGTCCAAATTTGTCGCTAATCAAACCTGTGCAGCTATTTATATTTATTTTTAATATTTATTTTCCCGTCCTACTGCTAAAAATTAACCACCATTTTCATTGTTAATGTACAAAAAAAATCACATCGTCTGAAAAATAGAGTTTGAAATTCTTAGACCCCATACGAGGTATTTATTCTCTTCATGGCGTTTTCGAGAAATACATAACATTTTCAAACTGAGTGAAGGTACTTTGTACAAATATAGAGAAACAGTGTACGTTTACAAATTCAGTTAAGGTACTATGTGTGGTACAAATTAAGAACTGCATTGTTCCCGTGAAATTGAATATTTTCTGAAATTTCAGAAGGATCATTCTACTGCAAATGTTTGGATGGTTTTACTGGAGAACTATGCGACACCGAAATCGATGAATGTGCGTCTTCTCCATGTCAGAACGGAGGGATTTGCATAGATGAGGTATAAAATTTTTCTGATAATTTAATTAAATACAACCGTGGCTAGGTAGCATTAACCATTATTTTTAGAACTATTAATCTGGTTTTTAAAAGTTAAAAATCGTGCTAAGGACTATGAATTTAATGAGTAAAAACAGAGTCATAGTAAGGACAACGACTTTACAGCCACATTAAATAAAATGCTTCTAATAACTTAATTAATTACAACCGTGGCTAAAGTAGCATTAATCATTATTTTAGAACTATTAATCTGGTTTATAAAAGTCAAAAATCATGCTAAGGACCATGAATTTAATGAGTAAAAACAGAGTCATAGTAAGGACAATGACTTTACACCCACATTAAATAAAATGTTTCTAATAATTTAATTAAATACACCCGTGGCTAGGTAGCTTTAATCATTATTTTTAGAACTATTAATCTGGTTTTTAAAAGTTAAAAATCATACTAAGGACTATGAATTTAATGAGTAAAAACAGTCATAGTAAGCACAATGACTTTACACAAACATTAAAAAGAATGTTTGTAATAACTTAATTAAATACAACCGTGGCTAAAGTAGCATTAATCATTATTTTAGAACTATTTATCTGGTTTTTAAAAGTCAAAAATCATGCTAAGGACTATGAATTTAATGAGTAACAACAGAGTCATAAGACAATGACTTTACACCCACATTAAATAAAATGTTTCTAATAACTTCATAAAATACAATCGTGTCTAAAGTAGTATTAATCATTATTTTTAGAACTATTAATCGGGTTTTTAAAAGTCAAAAATCATGCTAAGGACTATGAATTTAATGAGTAAAAACAGAGTCATAGTAAGGACTGTGACTTTACACCCACATTAAATAAAATGTTTCTAATAAATTAAGTAAATACAATCGTGTCTATGGTAGCGTTAATCATTATTTTTAGAACTATTAATCTGGTTTTTAAAAGTCAAAAATCCTGCTAAGGACTATGAATTTGATGAGCAACAACAGAGTCATGCTAAGGACAATGACTTTACACCCACATTAAATAGTACTAAAATTCTGAGTTTGTATGTCTGCAGTTATACAGAATAAAATAGATCCTGTAGTTCTACCGTAATATTCTCAAAATAATTGCTTCCCTTTCATGGGTACTAAATTTTGAGAATACGGTTCCTTTAAAATGGGTAGCAATAAAATGTAACAGGTCTCAAAATCAGGCCATGGGTAAATCATGAGTTATATTAATAACATTTAACATTATGTTCTTCATTAAGTTTAAACCGCTCTAATTAAAAAATGAATTAAATTCAAATTTTATTGCTACTAACTAGCGGCTAAAAGGGGAACCGTTTGTTCTGAGCAAAACTTTTATCATAATAAAACGACAATAATTCGGCATTTCTACACATTTAAACTTGAAATTAACAATACGAATCACTAATTTTTCTGGGAAAACAATACATAAAATTTTACAGTATTGAATTAATTTTTTTTACCACGTTTTTTTAACTCGCTTTCTTGCTTTTTTTTTTGTGTGTGTGTTTGTCCAGTACAAATCTTGCAATCGATTTTTAACTAATTTCCCGACTAGCTAGACATTTGAAATTATAGAATAGCTCAGAACACGATGACAATGCATTATTTTAATACTTTTAGCCATTTTTAAGCAGATTGAATTAATTTTCAGTTATGATGATAAATGGCTCTTTTTTTGTTGCAATCATTTAAATACACCCATGATTCATCTATTGTGACAATTGTTTTCCATTTTTCTTTGGATAAATGTTTCTCATATAGAATTCTGCAGTGTGTCCTGCGTTCAGCGATATGATTTGGAAGAAGACGATGCACATTGCGTTTTTTCGCTTTCTTAAGATTTAAATCAACGTTTATCATTTTGTTTACAGTGGACACCGAGCATTTTAATGTTTTTGCAACTGTCCTTTGACTAAGGGGATTTTCTTTTAACATTAAACAACGTACCTTTGCAATAGTCGAAGATGTCCGTTTTTTTCCTTGGATACTTGTTTGGAATTTTTGTCCCACTTGAGGCTCCAATTTGACGTTTTTTTCCTTTCTTGTTGACAATATTACCTATCGACGCTTTAGATATCACAAAACCATGACTCTCACATCGTTTTTGGATAACGGAGTATGTATATTTCTCTTCGGAAAGAGCATAAATGTAGCCTTCGAACCACTGCTTTGTTAAAAACGCCATTTTGAATAAAAACAAAACTTTCAAGCCGTAGACGATAATTTTGACTTTTAAAAACATAGTACAATTGCAATTATTTCTTTTGCAGCAAAAGATTTTTTATTACCGCTTACCAAAATCGTCTAAAAAATGTGCGAACAGCCTCTGTAGCATCACTTTACTTAATTCTATTACATGTATTAATTATGAAATATTAAATTCTGTCTATTGGTTATTAAATAACCTTAAAACAATGGATGCATGCGTGTGTTGGAGCAAGCAAGGAAGACAGAGCATTGGCCTTTAACATACATTTTATAATTCACAAAATTCAATTAAAGTGTAATTGCTACTAGCACAATATTCTCTTTCATATTAACATTTTACATACGAGAACTCAGAAACAGAGGCAAACTATATGGTCAGAGTAATGATTTTTTAGAGTCTATGGGGAGGCACTTACTACAGCTGAAGTATGCAGCGATGAAAGATGGCATCGACGACAGGGTCCCAAAATCACGTCATATACCGGATCATCTGGGCGGGTTACTGGCACTTCTCCTAGACTCTGAGGGAGTCGAGATTCTCTATGTTCTGAGCTCTAAGAAAAAAATGTGAGATAAATTTGGACTTTCTCTCCTTTTTCTTTCTTACTAGGAGGGGCTGTTGTCCGTTAACGGGGGGGGGGCATTCTGGCCCACCCCTCATTTTCATTGGGCAATGGGCTGTTTTTCTCTCAGTAGTTCTTGCCCCAATTGGTTCCTTATTATACTGCCCCTGTCCATAGTCTACGAAGTACCTCCCCCAACATAATTTTATTTTGCAAAACAACTTTGACCCTTATCATCTGAAGGTTTTGCTGTGGGCCATAAAATAACGACCATCTATCTTGCAATATTTATAGACTTTAGATCGCTATCAATGGCCACATCGACAGCTATTCTATTTCTCCTGGTGTACAAGCCCCTATTTACCCCTGCCTCTGCAGCCTTTACAATAGATTTGTTCTTGGCCACACACCGTGGGGAATTATACCATTCCGCTTTTACACTGTCTGTTAACAGTATCAAACGTAACTATTGTAAAAATTGAAACATTATGAAATAAGAATGAAATATTGGATTTAAGTGTTTATAAAAAATCTTTCTTTATTTTTTTTTCTATTTTTTTTAATATAATGATTTTTTTTTTTTTTTTTTTTTTTTTTTGAACATTCATTTTAAATGTAATACATTGCGCTGTAGGTAAATTTTTCATTAACTGCGGTGGAAAAATTTAACATAGTTGTTTCATAATTTTAATTCATAAATGAACACGCGCCAAATATAAACCATTGAGGTGTTGGGTATTTTTCATTTAAAGATGTTACAAGTTTAAAAATATTTTTATATATTTTGATCGAAAGGAAAGAATAATATTAAAATATTTCAACAATTAAAGCTTAATTCAATTTATTTTATTTTTAAAACGCGGTAATCAAATTACATTTGAATATGGCAACAAAATGGAATAAGTGTTCCAGACAGAGAGACAGATCTGTGCTATTATTATTATTAATGTAAATCTGAAGACATTTCTGAAGCCAATGAAGGTTTATTTGATTT
Organism: Dolomedes plantarius; assembly: GCA_907164885.2. Lineage (NCBI taxonomy): Eukaryota > Metazoa > Arthropoda > Arachnida > Araneae > Dolomedidae > Dolomedes > Dolomedes plantarius. Next base: position 89,846,712 of record OU015495.1, read on the forward strand.
ATCGTGTGAATATCGAAACTATTGCGTCATACATTTTTATTATTGCATCATAAATATTTGCAGTATTGCAGAATATTGCATCATATTTTTAATAATTATGTAATACATATAAGTGTGTACTGTACATTGGAGGAACAGTATTTTGAGAAATTTTTTCCTAATTTAAAAATTTCGGTCATAAGTGCGAGGAATAACTGTAGTTGTAAAATGAGAGCATTAAATTATAGTTTCTTCAAAATGTTTGTCGAAATTGAAAAACTAAAAAATTCAAATTTTTTTATGAAAGAAACTAAAGCTTATACACTTTTCTTCTGGCTATAATCCGATGAAAAGTAAAATATTCGAGTACTTTAAAAGACGGAAAATAAACAAATGTTGCTAATAGAAGCGTTTTCTCTTGAGCACAGAGAAATCCTTTCTTATAGTTATGAGGAATAATTAACTCCAAAATAGATAGAAATATTTACTCAAATTGTGCCAAAAAACCCTTAATTTAAATGAAATATTGAAATATGCTTGAATCCTCGAATTAACCTTTGAATAGCGGGAGATAGACAGGGTAGCGGTTGGTCTGTTTAGTGCGTGTAAAATGAAAAACCGGAGCAAAAAAATTGTTAATTGTCTCCTAACATGAGCACTCTGCTGGTACGCCAGTCAGCAAAAAGCATGCTGTTTATGAAGAATCTGCCACTGAAAATTTAACATTTCTTCCTTGATTGAAGCTGAAATGTAGTTAAGTCAAAATGTTTGCCTACAAACAAAATCTATAACTCATGGGCTACACGGGACGGGACATCACGGAGTGACATATAGAGAAGCGGATAGATTCAGCAGGTCCGCAAAAATAACTTCTAACTCGTAAACGGGTAGAGCAATTTAAGATGATATTACTCTCTTTTTCTTCCTTATCTTAAGGCTGCTGTGTACTAACCCTATTGGCATTCGGTACCGGAGTCTGTGGGTTCGAGTCCCACTCTTGGCATGGATGTTTGTAGCCGTTCGGAATCGGCTTTAAGCTGTAGGTCCCGGTCTAATTAGCCCTCGTGTAGCAAAAAATGACCGTAGCGCTCCAAACCAAACCAAACCAAACTAACCCTATTGGATTCGCTCACCTCAATGTTAACCTATGGATAAATTGGGTCTAATATTTACTGCTACATAAATACTGATAATCCAATAATTACAACATAAAAATAACTCTTTATATACCATGTTTTTCAATTTTCTGTTGAATCATATAAACTTGACAATTCTATGTACACTGCTAAAAAAAATAAGGGGAGCAAGCAAAGAAGTTAAGAAAACCGTGCGAGACAGCCACGTATTGGCATAAAATGGATAGTACACGCGTATCAATGCCCAATACAGAAAAAAAAGACGTAAAAAAATTTGTAATTAAGCTTTAATTCTTTGAAAATATGGAAAAATCATGAAAAGATGATTTAGGGCAACAATTTGGTTACATGTAAACGAAAAAAAAAAGTATTGTTTAGAAATGATGCAAGATTTTTAATATGGCGTGTGATCTCTTCGAACAGCTAAGACTGCTGCACACCTGTTTTCCATGGATTTGATGATGTTATCGATAAGACTTTGGGGAATACTGTTCCACTCCTCAAGAAGTGCAATCTCTAAGTCTCGGAGAGTAACTTAGAGACTGCGAGACCAAGGAGGCCTTGGTCTCGCAGCAATGCGTCGTCCGAGCATGTTCCAAACATGCTCGATTGGATTCAGGTCAGGAGAGCACGCTGGTCATTCCATACGCTGTATTGTTTCAGCTTCAAGCATGTTCTCTACAAGACGAGCTGTATGCGGTCTGGCATTATCATGCTGGAAAACAAAGGAATCTCCAATGGCTGCAGCGAAAGGTATGACATGAGGTCTCAGTATCTCGTCTGCATACCTTCGGGCCGTCAAAGTACCATTCCGAATGATATGCAGGTCCGTACGTCCACCTTTGCTGATTCCACCCCATACCATAAAACCAGCTCGTCTGTATTGTGACCTTTCACGAACGAATGTGGGGTTATTTCGAGTGCCCCTTTCCCTCCATACCAAAACACGTCGGGTGTCACACTCCAGACTGAATCGGGACTCGTCTGTAAACAGCACTTGGCTCCAATCATGTTGCTCCCAATCTCGATGTTCAGCGGCCCATCTTCTTCGGGCCGCACGGTGGCGTGAGGTCAACGGAATGCAAACCATTGGAAAACAAAATTAACTGAAAATAAATTCAATCCTGCTTAAAGATGGCTAAAAGTATTAAAAAAATACATTGTCATCGTGTTCTGAGCTATTCTAAAAGTTTCAAATGTCTAGATAGTCGGGAAGTTAGTAAAAAATCGATTGCAAGATTTGTACTGGACAAACACACACAAACAAGAAAGCGAGTTAACAAAAACATGGTAATAATAAGTTTCTCTTTGCAAAAGCATTATAATTAATTGATATATAATGCTACGTTGCTACTATTTAAAGCTACATAAATGCTAATAATCCAATAAAAATGGTATTTTAAGACAGCCTGATTTTTCCTGCACCTTGCAACAGGATTCCTTTTATAAATTTCGTTTACCAAAGGAATTTAGATTACGCATTTGATTAAACGATTACGCATTTGATCATTTTCTTTCAAGTTGATGGGATAGTTCATCAAAAAAAATTTTTTTAAGTATTTATTAATACATAGAATTGTCAAGTTTATATGATTCAACAGAAAATTTAAAAACATGGTATATAAAAAGTTCTTTTTATCTTCTAATTATTATTTAGACTTTCATATATTTTCAAGTTCTGTTTTACAGTTATTATGGACAAGAAAAAAGTTGGGTTACTAAATACGTCAATTTTTTTTTTTTTTTACAGGTGAACGCATACAAGTGCGTATGTTCGAACCGTTTCGAGGGCAGCCGCTGCGAGATCGAGAGAGACGTTTGCTTCCGGGATGTGGTGTGCTTGAACGGCGGCGCCTGCATGGTTGGCGAGGACGACAATTCTTCATTTTGCGTATGTGTACCTGGTTTTGCCGGAGTCGATTGTTCGCAAGACCTCAACGAGTGCGAAAACATCACGTGTAAAAATAATGGCAGGTACGAATGAACACTTTAATTCTATATTTCCGTTTTGGCTATTTTTATTACCACGTTTTTATTAACTCGCTTTCTTGTTTGTGTGTTTGTCCAGTACAAATCTTGCAATCGATTTTTAATTAACTTCCCGACTAGCTAGACATTTGAAACTTTTTGAATACCTCAGAACACGATGACAATGCATTCTTTCGATACTTTTAGCCATCTTTAATCAGGATTGAATTCGTTTTCAGTTAATTTTGTTTTGTATGGAAAGTTAGTTCGGGAAAAATCCACAAGGTGGCGCTTCGATCGAATTCAATGCTTGCACTTTTGCGTAACGGTGTAGTGGCGAAACGAGAGTAGTGACGAAACCATAGTTTTCGGGGTCGCTGAGACGAATAGTGACATTTCTCATGCCGTTTAAGTGCAAGTTCAACACCCTATTAGCATAGGGGGAGGGGGAGGGGGAGGGGAGAAGTGGTGAATATAAAATGTCCATAATACCGAGAGTAGTGTCAAAACCATAGTTTTCTTGGTCGCTGAGACGAATAGTGACATTTATGATGCCGTTTAAGTGAAGGTTCAGCCCCCAATTAGTATAGGGGGAAGGGAAGAAGGGGTCAATATAAAATGTCCAAAATGACCGAGAGTAGTGTTAAAACAATAGTTTTCGGGGTCGCTGAGACGAATAGTGACATTTCTGATGCCGTTAAAGTGAAAGTTCAGCCCCCCCCCCCCATTAGCATTGGGAGGGAGGGGGGGGGGGAAGAGGTGAATATACAATGTCCATAATACCGAGAGTAGTGACAAAACCATAGTCTTCGGGGTCGTTGAGACGAATAGTGACATTTCTGATGCCGTTTAAGTGCAAGTTCAGCACCCATTCACATTGGCAGGGAAGAAGAGGTGAATATAAAATGTCTAAAATGACCGGAAGTAGTGTTAAAACTATAGTCTTCGGAGTCATTGAGACGAATAGTGACATTTCTGATGCCGTTTAAGTGCAAATACAGCCTACTATCACCATTGATGGGGGAGAATGGGTAAAAAAAGTCCAAATGACCGAGATAAGTGTCGAATCCATAGTTTTCGGAGTCACTGAGAAAAATATAGGAAACTAAAAATATTGTTTATAATGAAGTTTTGAGTTAAATTAATAATAGAGTGAATTTGTAATTTTTTTATCATTTGCATACTGTACTTACTGTGAAATATCTGTAAATTAAATTACTTAGATTTTACACTATAGGTAGAATCCATTCCTTTTCTTGTGTAATAAAATTTGGGATAAATAAATACCCGGGCAACGCCGGGCAAATAGCTAGTAATCCAATAAAAATGGTGTTTTCAGATAGCCTGAATTTTTTTGCACCTTGCAACAGAATTCAATTTAGAAATTTCGTCCCCCAAAGAAATTGAGGAGCGTTTAAAACACACTAGACCAAGGTGAAAAATTTCTTTCTCTATTACGGAGTTCAATTAAAAAAACAAAAACACTTTAAATCCCAGTCAGCAATCCTTGGACACATTTTCTCCATAGGTTAACATTGAGGTGTTCGAATCCAATAGGATTAGTTCACAGCAGCCTTAATTCTGAGTAGTCACCCCCTCCCCCGTTCATAGATCAATAGGTACTGATTTTTTTGCTTGTGGTGTTTTGTCGTATTGCACATGCATGAACACATTGACTTAGGGAAATGGTGGTCAAGTGCCCACCCCTGCTCCCTGTCACTACACCACGGCGTTGTAGCATCTGACTCTTTTTTATCATGTTTTTATTAACTTGCTTTCTTGTTTGTTTGTTTGTCCCTTACAAATCTTGCAATCGGTTTTTAACTAACTTCCCCACTAGCTAGACATTTGAAACTTTTAGAATAGCCCGGAACACGATGACAATGCATTTTTTAAAAGTACTTTTAGCCATCTTTCAGCAGAATTAAATTCCTTTTCAGTTAATTTTGTTTTGTAGACTAGTGCAGACATCTATCGGCCGGGACGTAAACGAAAAGTTAAACGCAAGTTAACTTCCAATTCGTTTTCTTTCAAGTTGATGGGACAATTCATCAAAAAAATTTTTAAAATGTATTTATTAATAACTAGAATTGTCACGTTTATGATTCAACCGAAAATTTAAAAACATGGTATATAAAAAGTTCTTTTTATCCTGTAATTATTGCTTGTTTGTTTCAACATTTTAAACATGAGGTACTATGCTTCCTGAGAGCCCTATTTTTTAATATTTCATTAACTACCATGTATAAGGAACCTGAAACATGAATTACCAATTCACAATTTATTTTATCACCCCACAGCATTTTAGGAAATGTTATGCAGTTTATTCTATACTCAACCAAATCTCTTAGCTGCAGTCTACCCTTATTTCTACATAATATAGGGATTTCGGAGCGCCACCCGTATTTCCCTTTAACTGCAGTTTGACAACGGCTCGTACGCGGCTGAAGTTGGAGTATATAAAGGGCCCATGCATTGTCTTTCCAAACATAGAGTGGTTAGCGACATAATGGGAAAAGCAGCTGATTTATCAGACTTCAATAAAGGTCAAATCGTTATGGCTCGGCGCCTGGGAACGTCGATATCAGAAACGGCGTGTTTGGTAAGCTGTTCACGTGCGGTCGTTGTGAGCACGTATCGAAAGTGGTGTATGGATGGTGAAACGAAAAGTAGCCGGGCCAGCGGTGTGTCGCCCGCGGCACATTGATTCCAGAGGAGAGCGGAGACTTACGCATAATTCGCCGTGACCGAAGACCTACAACAGACGAACTTACCAACAGCTACAACAGTGGTGACCCAGACAGTGTTTCTCAACACACAGTGTAGCGTGCTCTGCTGCGTATTGGCCTACGAAGCCGGCGACGGAAGCACGTCCTTGCTCTGACGGCACGTCATCGCCGGCAATGGGCCAAGGAACATCGGAAATGGACCTTAGAAGAATGGAAGAAAGTTGCATGGTCCAACGAATCACGTTTTCTGGTCCATCACATCGACGGACTCGTGCGAATACGCCGATTTCCAATGGAAATCCTGGCTCCCGAATGCACAGTTGGGCGAAGAAAAGCTTGAGGCAGCGGTATTATGGTGTGGGCGATGTTTTCATGGAGCACATTAGGACCCATAATCTCCATAGAACAATCCCTTACGTCTGCGAGCTACGTGAACATTGTTGCAGACCAGGTGCACCGATTCATGGCAACAATGTTTCAGGCGGGTGATGGCGTTTACCAACAGGATGACGCACTATGTCATAAGGGTCGAATCGTCAGGAAGTGGTTCGAGGAACATTCTAGTGACTTTCAAGTCATGTATTGGCCTCCAAATTCACCTGACATTAATCCAATACAACATTTGTGGTTCCACCTGGAAAACCGAATTCGTGCTGCCACGCTACGACCTCGCAATGTGCGCGATTGCAAGACCAGTTGGTGAGAGTTTCGTACCCTCGGAGCGTTCAGACTACCTCGAGTGTTGGCGGTTTTGAGGTCGGTCCTACGTCGTATTAAACAGGCGGTCATAATATAATGGCTCTTCGGTGTATATATTTATAATAAATGCAACGGTCAATGTACGCAATTAATGCCAAATATATATATATATATATATATATAATAAATACAACGGTCAATGTATGAAATTAATTTGTATGTTTAATATCCATCAAACATATTAATTTAAATTAAATTCTTAAAAAACTTCCATCTCAATTGGTCTAGTGGTTAAATTTTATCTTTTACCGTATTTTTAATATTTTTTTGTCAATTTATTTCGTTGTTATGCACGTGGCGCAAAATTAATTTAAAGTTTCACAAAAAGAAAAGAAACCACATGACCAGCATTTAATAAATTAAATTCTAAAAATCCACCTTTAAAAATTCACCAAATATCAGAAAATGGAAATAAAGATTCGAAAAAGATTTCATTTTAAAGGAATTTTTATGATCTTTCTCGTGATATAAATTTTATAACCCTCAGATTATTATTCTAAATGCAAACTTTAAAATATGTTACAAAAACAGCTTAAAAATTTAATTTTAAAAAATCTCAGACGAATTTTTCGAAATTCTTTCTTAGCGCACCCCTACACTATAAGAAGAATCGCCATGCAAAATTTCAGCTCTTTAGGTCCAGCGGTTTGGTCCGTGAGTTATCTGTCAGTCAGTCACGGAACTGTTTTTTATATATAGATTATATTTATTATGGTATATATTTTTTTATCTTTATTAAGTAAGAAACTGAAAATATCTTTATATACTTAACAAAATACAAAACATTATTTTCTAAAGATCCTCCCATAAATTTGAGGCGCGTCTTTTTGTCCGAAAAACACGGTAACCATCATATTAGCGTTTTTTTTTTCCTCGCTAAATCCAGTTTTTCGTTAAATCAGAGTTCGGGTATTTCAACAATTTTGGATTACGTTTGCATCAGTCTTTTATAAAAAATTTTATTATTAATTTTTAGCTGTATTGACGGAATCAACTCTTTCACGTGTGCTTGCTCGCCAGGATACGAAGGAAAACTCTGTGAAACAGACATCGATGAGTGTGAAAACAACAACTGTCACGGTGGTTCCACCTGCGAGGACCTCGTCGGGGCTTACAGGTGTAGATGTCCACCAGGATGGAATGGAACTTACTGTGAAAATAGTGAGTGTTCTTTGGAAACTGAATATTTAGAGAAAAAAAAACAGTGATTTATAGTTAGGAACAATAACTGGAGAGTTAAAAATTCTGTGAAAATAATATATTGATGACAGTGAAAAATTCATAAGTCAAAATAACTAAATTTTAAATTATTTTTTTAAAATTCGTAACAAGCTGGTCTAAATTCACAAATTAAAATAAGTAAATGTGTCAAATGTTCGAAAATAAACTGTAGTATTTCTCCATATATGGAGTCAGTATTTAGCGGCTGAAAGAGAACTGGGAGGAACTACTGTGGGCACTGTGCTTAAATAATTATAGACGACGTTTGGTGGCGCTGCTTGACTGAGATAATCTTGTACCCTCTCTACCTGAAATATATTAGGTTTAGATTATGATTCGAATTAGATAGAATAAGATTTTCACACAGGACGATAGTTCCTATTTCGAACGAGCTTGATGCTCGTATTCTTGATTGGGTTTTCAACCCTTACGTTAGCCATTTATTTTGTGTGTTATTAAAATTATTTCTAATGTTTGGCCGTGCATCTGATTATTCTTTGAATTTACCACTGAACCACTTTCGATCTTGCAACAATCCATCTATTGAGAATTCATTTGAAGCAAGAAAAAAGGGGCTTTTCCTATGTAATACTCTTAAAGACTTTCTGGATTAATCAGTCATGTATAGAGTTGTTCAGCGCGCAGCAATCCTTTTCTAATATTGTGCAAATTACTTGGGTAAGGGCCTGTTCACATAGGAGTCCGTTGCGTTGCGTTAAGGAAAAGATGACGTTGAGACGAAAATAAACCAATCATAGGCCTCCAAACGATTAGCAATGAAATTTTTAACGCCTATGATTGGTTTATTTTCGTCTCAACGTCATATTTTCCTTAACGCTACGCAACGGACTCCTATGTGAACAGGCCCTTAGAGATAAATAAAATTTATTGAAAGAGGTACAACATGTAATAATTAAATCACATTTGTTGTATATATGTTATTTAAAAGTGACCTGAATAACCTCATATCCATTTCACCGATAATATCTTGTATTTCAGAAATGGATTCAAATTTTATACTCAGTTTCCCGGATTCCACAGCGACAATAGCAAACATGGCATCAATGACCTTGAATTCTCCCTTGACTGACGCTACTGTTTCTCTATGGGTTCAAACTAATGATACAGAACGTTCCGGAACACCGTTATCTTACGCAGTAGCCTCCACAAAGACTATTGGCGCAGATGGCATTGTAGTTGACAATGCTTTAACTATTAGTGACTGCTCAGAAGTCAAGGTCTATGTCAACAATGAACCAGTTCTGACAGACCTCCAAGTGGCAGATGGACAATGGCATCATTTAGCTTTTACATGGTCGTCAGAAAATTCGGGTAAGATCTCGATCTCATTTAACGTCTGACTAAGGGCCTGTTCACATAGAATCCATCAATGTTAGCGTTAAAGATTCTGTTTGCGCTGATTGGTTTAATGGGTCAATGATTGGTATATGATTGGTTAAAATTTTTTATTTTGACGCTGGCGGATTCTATGTGAACATGCCCTTAGTCGTTTACATTTGATCTCAATGACTCTCAACTTACATATTGAAATGTCGACAGTTTGGATCCCGGTATCCATTTTGAAAACACTGACACTACATAAGCAAATTCTGATAAATCTTTACAAAAAGTGCCACGCACTGCGGAGTAAACTTTATAGACAGGCGACAGGTATATATGTTTCTCGACGCATAAGGTTATGAACGGGTAAGCGACAATAGTCCGTTTGAGTATAAGAATGGAGATGCTTATCTTTCAGACAATTACATTGCTTTGAGTGAGGCATCTTTTCAACACGTAAAGAGATAAGTTTCAATAAAAGAAGAATCAAAGATAAAAAAATGAAAATTGTTAGAATAAGAGAGGTAACTGCGTTAGGTCAAAAGAGTTCCATGGACCGGGAAAATAAATATTTATTTACAGTAAGTCAAACATATACAAACTACAACACAGATAGACAGACACAGACTAACTGAAAAAAGAACACGATATGTATTTAAAAACTTATACAGGATCCCAGGAAGAGCCAATAGTAACTTTTAATAGGACATTCAAAAGAAATATTTGATGCGAGAACAAATCAGAGAGAAGGGAAAGAACTGAAATCAGATGATGTCGTCTGCGATTACACTGCTAAAAGCGACATTCAGTAACACCAAAAGTGTTTAAAGATCATCTAAAAAAAGTTATTCCCTGTATGGGAAGAATTACTACCCAAAAATATGCGTGGCTTCCAGGGCCCGACTTTGACCCAATGGGGCCCTGGGCAAAGCAGACTTTGGGGGCCCCCTCCAAGGACAGATCCAGAGGGAGGTCATGTGCCCTCCTCCTCCAGGAGTAGATTTCCACATGAACATGTGGGACACTCACCAAGACCCCCCTCCCCATAAATTCGGACCCGAAATTCAAAACATTTTCGACCAAAAAGTCAAACATGTGAAAAATAATAATAATAATAATAATGTGTTAATTAATTTACTTTTAATGTTAATAAATAAACTCAGGAAATTTTCTTTTGAAATGAATATAGGGGGTACACTGTGCCCCACCCAGGATTTTTTTCTGTATCCGCCACTGCCCACCTTTACTGAATTAACCAAAAACCAAATTTTCAAAAATATATACAATTTAATACTAAATTAGGGGGCCCTGGGCAAGTGCCCCACTTGCCCATGCGGAAATCTGGGCCTGGTAGCTTCCTGACCGTCCATGCAGTTGACATTTAAAATTCTTTTTTAAACATAACAAGAATTGTATGCGACAAGATAATTTGTTTTCAAAATGGAAATGACGAGATAAGTCTGTACAGTTGGAAAAGGATAATAATAACATAAGCGTTTTGTAATAGTTATTCTTAATTTAAGTCGCAAAAATTACTAAACTATATCTTATCCTTCGTCAGACAGTGAAAATATTTATGAATACCTTGCAATCTATGTAAAATTTCTTCTAATTAATATTTTAAAATAATTTATAAATTACCATTATTTATATCTTTAAAAAATTTATTTAAATGAAAATTATTTAACATGCATTGACCTCCAATTAGGTTCTTTTCTGTAGCAGAGTGCTCAGAATCCCAACCATTACGGTAACATGCCACGTGTTCCATGTAGAGAAAACAATCGAAAAGTCTGAACAGCCAGTTTTGTTGACCTGCGTTGCAGCTTTTCTAGCCCTCACGAGCGTTTACTGGAACAGGAATGCTGTTGTAACAAATCAACAGTATGACATGACAACTTCATTTCATGTGTACGCATCCGAAATAAAGTTTGTCAGACAAATGAGACTCCTAAAGCAACCAATAAGTTGAATTAAACGGTATAACTAGTCATGCTTCATAGACATGCTTCGAAGTAAGACAGGGTGAAGACCACTTAGTCTTTCTGTCATAAAAATGAGCAACAATGTCATGGAAAAGGCAGGAAATTTAGGTGAAGCACCCCATCACTAAATCATCTGGTATTACGTAGACCAGGCATATCAAACGAACGGCCCGCGGGCCACATTCGGCCCGAACGATCATTTGTGCGGCCCAGCCAATATAACGCTATGTAAATATCGTGCCACCTTATGCGCCTTAAGGCCTGTTCACATAGCAGTCCACTAGCGTAAGCGTAAAAGGTCAGCGAAGTGTTCACGGATAATGATACGTGAGGCAACGGATGATGTCATAACGCTCAGCTATATGATTGGTTAAAATTTTATGCTAACGCTAACGGACTGCTGCGTGAACAGGCCCTTACGCGCCTTACGCACAGGTGCACCATCCCCCCCCACACACACACACTAGCAGTGAGTATTTTAGCAGCCGATTATCATATGCCAGAACAAGTAGCCTGGTCAGAAAGTAGTCTCGTAGAAAGTGATTTGTTCGTTGGGTGTAAAACAGGTTACATTTCGATTTCGGGGGAACGCTTATTAATTTGTGCAATTATTGAATGTCTGGTAAGTTAATGTTCAAAGACAAAAAGTTTCAGGAAGAAAACACTGATATTATTGTTGTTCTTGAATTTTTTTATACTATACTTTTCGAAATAAACCTACGTTTCTACGAAAATTTATTTTAAAGTTTTTCTTATTTTTGCGGCCCACATAAACTTAAACCTTGTTCATTTGTCCTATGTCAGCCTTTGAGTTTGACAGGCTTGACGTAGACTATAAGGGAGTTCAAACGAAAAGTTCTTATACTACCACTAGACACAGTTCTATCCAAATGCAATGTGCAGATTTTCTGATAGGTCATGATATTTTGAAACTCCACTCTTCCCTTGTAATCAATTTTGATGGCTGTAAACCTCCACTACAAATCTGTGCACTTACTGTGGCTGAGGTCCCACCCGTATCCTTGTTCTCAAACCTAACGCCTGACTGCAGACCCATACAAACTAAATCAAGGCGCCTCCTTCAAGAAGACCAAAGGTTTATCGCTCTGGAGGTGGAGAAACTCATCGAAGAAGGCATCATAGAACAAAGTAATTCTCCCTGGAGGGCACAAGCGTTTGTCATAAAAGGGAAAACAAAAAACCAAGAATGGTCATTGATTACTCGCAGACGATAAACATATTTACAATGCTGGATGCTTATCCACTCCCAAAGACTGAAGAGCTTATTTCCCGAGTAGCGACCTATCAAGTGTTCGGCAAGATAGACTTAAAAAATGCATATCACCAAGTCCCTATTCTAGACTCTGAAAAGCACTTCTCAGCTTTCGAGGCTGACGGAAAACTATTCCAGTTCCTGCGTGTGCCATTTAGTGTAACCAATGGTGTTGCCTATTTTCAACGGACAATTGATAAAATCATTCAAATGAAAAATCTAGTGAACACGTTTCCTTACTTAGATGATGTTACTGCCTGTGGTAGAACGCAGGAAGAGCATGAGAATTTGGCAAAATTTGTGTCTGCCGTCACTAAATTTAACCTCACACTTAACGAGGAAAAGTGCAACTATTCTACCAAATCTATCGCCCTCTTAGGGTATATAATAGAAAACAAAACTATTAAGCCTGATCCTGAACGACTAAGCCACTCTTAAGTTTGCCTACCCCTAAAGATACCGCTTCACTCCAACGAGCATTGGGAATGTTCGCCCATCATGGGAGGTGGATTCCGTTGTTTTCAAAGAAGATTCGCCCCTTATTGGCAGATGGTTCTTTTCCCCTATCACAAGAGGCCACTACAGCCTTCCAGTCGCTGAAAGAGGATATAGCCAGTGCTTCTCTGGCAGTAATAGAGGATGGTATCCCTTTCCGTGTAGAAACTGACGCCACTGACTATGCTATTGGAGCCACCTTGAGCCAAACTAGTCGTCCCATTGCCTTCTTCTCACGCACATTGAATTTATCGGAACAAAGACATTCCTCCATTGAAAAGGAAGCATATGCCATCGTGGAGTCGCTGCGATATTGGCGGCACTACCTAATAGGCCGACACTTGAAGTCTTCACCGATCAGCGTTCAGTAGCGTTTATGTTTGATCAACAGCATCATAGCAAAATAAAGAACGAGAAGATTCTGCGCTGGCGTCTCGAACTTGCATGCTTTAAGTTCGACATTGTGTATCGGCCAGGAAGCAAGAACGCGACCGCAGATGCTCTCTCAGGGATATCCGCTTCTGCTGCTCCTCAGTATGAACTGAAAGATTTACATTCTGCCATCTGCCACCCAGGGATAACCAGAATGTATCACTGGGTCCGTGCCAAGAACCTGCTATACTCGATGGAGGAGGTAAAAGAAATAGTCAAAACATGCCCAATATGTAATGAATTGAAACCGAAATTAATCCAAAACGCTGGCACTCTCATTAAAGCTACCTCACCGTTCGAAAGGCTCAATCTCGATTTTAAGGGTCCACTACCATCTACCTCTAAGTATCGCTTCCTCTTGACCATTGTTGATGAATTTTCCAGATTCCCATTTGTCTTCCCCTGCTCGGATATCTCTGCAGCTATAGTCATCTCTTGTCTGCATACCCTGTTCTCTTTTTGGGATGCCAGCATTTATTCATTCAGACAAGGGCTCTTTTTTCATGTCATATGAGCTTAAGTCATACTTAACCTCTCAAGGCATCGCCACTAGGCGCACTACTGCCTACAATCCAGCTGGAAACTGCCAGGTGGAAAGATATAATGGTATCATTTGGAAATCAATTGAACTTGCCCTAAGATCAAAAGGCCTCGCAATCCAACAATGGGAGAGTCTTACAGTCTGCCCTTCACTCAATTCGGTCATTGTTATGTACCGCTACCAACGCTACTCCTCATGAAAGGATGTTCCCCCACATTAGGTCACATTCGGGATGCTCCTTACCTACTTGGCTGACAACTCCTGGACCCATCTTGATGAAAAATCAAAACCGAACTAACAAGTACCAACCCCTTGTCCAAGAGGTTGAGCTCTTGGAAGCAAACCCTGAATATGCTCACGTCAGGCTCCCAGATGGTCGAGAGACAAGCGTGAATATCCGTCACCAAGCCCCTAGAGGAAATTCTCCCGCTCAAGACTCTAATACCAATTGTGATCTATTGGAGAGTCCATCGGCAGAGTACCCACCCTCTCTAGCGCCTCCGCTGAGTGCTAATCCAGACAAGCAAGAACCTAGACCCCTACCTGAGGTCCATAACAAGAACACCGAAAGTGATAACTTGCATCATCCATCCAGACCAGGGCCTGGGATGTCTCCCTTGCCACCTACAGGTTCCAGAACCCGTCGTCGGCCTGCGTACCTCGTGGACTATGTGACAGATTAAAATAAAAATAGGAGGGGTGAATGTGCTGATATTTATGTTCAAGAACTTATGTATTTCCTATTCATGGAACAGCATCTTGTTGTATCGCGTTTGGCAACATACTGTCACTGTTTACATTCGACAATGCTGTATTTTCCGTGTGTTCTATTCTGTTGATTAAAGCTTCTAAAAGCCCTAATGCCTCGTCTAACTCTTATAACAGTAAGATACTTTAGAAAGATCTATGACAGGATTATAACAACCTTTGGGTTGGAAATCTAATGGTCAAAGGATTGAAGAAAGTATTTCTTCAATTAATAATTTATAAACACATTCAAAATCGTTCAAATTCTTACGAATCTTTGCTCTGATTAGACTTCACATACGAGTATTTATTTCTTATGCTATCTACTTCTCAACAAATTTATTTATATATATATATATGTGTGTGTGTGTGTGTGTGCATACAGTGGCAAATAAAGCATTTTGAGAGCCCCAAGCGCAATTTAGTTTTGAGTCCCCCTTATTCTAAATCAGCGGTTCTCAACCTGGGGGGCGCGCCCTCCTAGGGGGGCGTAGAAGAATTTCAAGGGAGGCGTGAGTTAAAAAGAAAGTAAAATAAAAAGTAAAACTAACTGTCATTTATTGTACTCAATTTTGCGGTCACAATGTAACTGTAACGTATTTTCGACATACGAACACGAACACAATAATTGTCGCACACAAT
>OU015495.1:89866959-89974459 GCA_907164885.2 Dolomedes plantarius
TCAGATTAAAACATAGGCATATTATTTTTTGAAAATCAGGCCCAGGAGTTTTTTAATTAATGTTTTAATGATTTTGCCCATAGAAGTTCGTTATTTCGACAGCTTCCGCGGCTGTACTCGTTGACAGCGAGACTATGGGGACGAATCGTACCAAAATCGGCACGCGGGTGGCCACGGACACAATTCAGTGACTGACTGACTGACAGATAACGCACAAAATAAACCACTAGACCTAAAGGGCTAAAATTTTGCATGGCGATTCTTCTTGTAGTGTAGGGGTGCACTAAGAAAGATTTTTGAAAAATTCTTCTTAGATTTTTTGAAATTAAATTTTTAAGCTGATTTTGTAACTTTTTTTAAGTTTGCATTTAAAATAATAATCTGAGGGTTATAAAATTTATATCACGAGAAAGATCATAAAAATTCCTTTAAAATGAAATGTTTATCGAATCTTTACCTTCATTTTCTGATTTTGGGTGAATTTTTAAAGATTAATTATTAGAATTTTATTTATTAATGTTGATCACGTGGTTTCTTTTCTTTTTGTGGTACTTTAAATTAATTTTACGACACGTGCATAACAACAAAATAAACTGACATAAAAAATATTTTTTTTCTTCCTAATGCGGCAGACGATTGGACATTATCCAAAAGAAATATTAAAATACAGTAAAAGAAATGTTCCTCAAACTGTACTATATTAATTGTGCTATATTCTTTAGTATGTTCTATTAGATTTTATTTGAATATTTTCTTCTACGTTATTTTGTCTATACGAATTTTTTTATAAATATATTTTTTGTTTTTTTGGCATTAATTGCATACATTGACCGTTGTATTTAATTTGAATGTACTCCGTAGCGAAGCACGGGTATTCAGCTAGTATTTACTAAAGAAAGAAAAAAAGTTTTGTAATCTTTTCAATTCTGTTAACAGTAGGTATTTATCGCTTTGTTTTTAAGTGTACTTAATGTTCCATAAATAAAAAAGATACAGGGACGTTTATTCTTTTATATTTTCAATGAAATTTTTCAATTTTTATTTGTGTTTATGTACATCTCCATTTTTTACTAACTTAAATGTCTAAATGTTTTACCCGAGTCTCTTTCTATGAATCTCTCATGTTACCCAATGCAGTGAAAAAAAAGGAATTGTGAAAAGAAAATGTTTTTAATTCTCCATCTGATTTGAACATAGATCTGTTTTGTTTGAAATTATTGCAAGTTAATCGATTAAATGAAGCTTGTAACGCCCAGTGTACCAATCTTCTAGAATTGAGTTGAAACATGTAGATACTCATAATAGTCAGTCTGACTCATAATAAATACTTTTGCTTTCGAGGACATTTTTACTATATTTTTTAGAAGATTTTGTTGTCCTGTACTGAGGCATGTGTCTATCTAAGACACACTAACAGAATCATGTTGGTTTTGTTGATAAAAAGATAAGACATGAGGGAAAAAAAGATCGGGACCAACAAAAGATGTCATGTTCTCTTTAAAAGGGATATTTTGGCAACTCTAGTTGTAGCGAATGAGCGCTGTGTTTTGTTTTTGCCGTAAGTTATAAAAATAATTTAATTTGGATATATAACAAAATGCTGATTTTTTTAAGCATAGAAAATGCATAGAAAATGCATTTGATTTGATTTTTGAAAAACTTTTTGACAGATCTACCCAAATTGGGATTGAACCCTAAAATATCCTCTTACTGTGCCACTGGTGTATGTGTGTTTGTTTAGTTGAAATCTAATCTGAAAATCTAAAGAACTCTTCTAAAAACTCTCTTGTGTTTTTGGATGTAATTTTACTTTAAAATATATTTTGTTTATAGGTATAATCGAAATATTTAAAAATAATCTTAGTGGTATTATATTTTCGTCATTATTGAGAAATTTTCCGGAAAAAGTGTAAACTTATGTTATGTAAAACAGCAATTTTTTAATATTTAAATATTGGAGAAAAGGTTTAGAAGAAAAAAAATTATGCGCGAACCATCACAGAAATTTCACTACCTATTTGGAAATGAGGCTGCCTTACTTAGCCCTGTTTCAAAACTTGACAGTGGTATCCTAGCTTTGCAAAAGTCCACGTACAAAAAAAAAAAACGTACAATTGTATCTCATTCCAATTATCTCTACCCCCCCCCCTCCCCCGGAGGGTTCCTCTTTCATGGTGCATTCACATTCGACAGAGCTCTCTCCCCGACTCTCCTGTCAACATTAGTTACGGTAACATTAGACACGGTATTTAGAACCACCCCCATTCCAATGAACACGTGTCTTCCAGATATTCCCCCATTTAGAACCCCCCCCCATTCAAGCCGCCAAAGACTTCGTGTTGCTTGATCTAGTGTGACCTGCCCCCACTGTCACCATTTGACCCCTGGGACCTCGAGTTTGCCTTTGATGAAATGCTCACGGACCGCCAGAGCGAGCGATCTACGCAGGGAACAGAGTACAGAAAACATAAATCACTGGAATAGGCAGAGAGCGCTGTACAAGTCTGCACGCGCTATCACACTCCAACATGTGTTGACATGATGCAAAACATCCATCAAGCTCAATCCGTGGTCAGGGGTGGCTCTTGGTCTTCTGATTGGAGGAATATTCGTGCAGGGTAACCGCCCCTCTTCTGGTAACACGGGAGAATGTTTTCCCCGCAAAAGAAAAAAATTCTAGTGATGCATCCCCTTAAGATGAAGATTGTGCCGAAGTTTGCGGAGAAAATTGGTACGAATTGAAATGTCAGTCTGAATGGGAGAGCGTTTAGGAAAATCTCAAAACAGAAACGGATCAAAGTAGGTTGGTAGTGTTACAGCTTTAAAGAATATATTAAACCGAAGATATGTTATCTATATTATTAGATACGGCCACATAGCCAGATTCTGTAAGAATCAAAGAATATGCAAGGAATGTAGTGAGTTATATCATAAGCAGTGACGTAGAAAGCATAACTGGCGCCCGGGGCACGATACTTTTTTGGCGCCCTCCCCCGAAAAACATATAGTAATATAATATATAAAATTAGTTGTTTTGGGACCATTTGGCGCCCCTCTGCGAATGGCGCCCTGGACATGATAGACTCCCTTGCCCCCCTCTCGCTACGTCACTGATCATAAGGAATGTACGAATAATAAAAAGTGCGGGAATTGCAAGCGATATAATGATAGGATTGCTGTTGTGGCGGCCGGTCTTCAGTTTGAATCTGCCTATTAGGGCCTGTTCACATAGGAGTCCGTTGCGGAACGTTAAAGTATTGAAATATATTTAACCAATGACAAACCTCCAAACGATTAGCAATGAAATTTTTAACGCCTATGATTGGTTTATTTTCGTCTCAACGTCATCTTTCCCTTAACGCTACGCAACGGACTCCTGTGTGAACAGGCCCTTAGTCTTCGGGTGAGGACTGCGTAATTTTTCGAATTATCAATTAAGATATTTTCCCGCGGTCGAAAAGGAAATTTTATTGGTCAATAAATGGTAAAATTTGTACTGAGTCTTTTGTCGTTCGACAGACGGTAAATTATCTAGATAAAAATGGTATTTGTGCCTGAGGTTTGCAAAATGTATCGCTTTTAAAAGTTTTTAACTTTCGGAGACCCCTGACAATGGGAAGCCCTAGCGCTTGTTTACGATGATCCGCCACTTTATGCATAATCGTCTTCATATAAAGACTGAGTCTCAGCAATCCAATAAGAGTTGAACATCTATAATATATAGTATAGTATGGTATACATCTTTACATCTATAATCCATCTATAATATATATATATATATAGTATAGTATAGTATAGTATAGTATGGTGCTAATAGTATAGTTGGTGCTAATCAGAAAACAGAATAATAAAATCTGCTTATTCCTATCAAATGTTTTTCCCAAAATGTGATAATTTATTTGTATATTACAGGAAAGTGGGCTTTGTACAAGGATGGCGAACTGAAATACGAAGGGGAGAACCTGCGCCCTCATGAAGTTATATATGGGGGAGGAAGCATGATAATAGGACAAGAGCAAGATAGTCTTGGAGGTGGATTCAGCCCAATAGAAACTTTTACTGGAAATATTACAAGGTAAATTTATTAAAATAAATAGATCAGATGGAGCGTATATAAATAATTGATATAATACTTTTTGATACCCGACAAAATATGACGGCTAGATAATAAATAAATGCACTAATACACAAATTATACTCAATACTCAATACATCATTGCCAAATGTTGAAAATCATAATTATGTGCAGAAATAAATCAATGTGTTTAAGCGGCCTTCTGCTTAGTGCATACGTGCCAAGTGTTCGTAAAAAACGTATTCGTTCCGTTTTTTAAGCTTTGTGACGAAAATACGTTTTCAAGCAAAAATGTCGCGTATTTTTACTTCCCGAGCACCATTGCTTTTTTCCCCCTTACATCGCATTTTCAAGATTCCCCTCCTAGCAGCTTGGACTATACAAAAACTTCCAGGACAGCAAGCAGCTTCTACAACATTAGAAAGAAAGAGAAAGTCAACATCATGTGCTTCACCTAAACTAATAAAAAAAAGTAAAATCGACCTCATTTGCTTCACCAATACCAGTAAAAAAATTAAAATTAAACTCCTTCACCGAACTCTGTAAAACAGTTAAAACCAACCTCATGTGCTTCTCAAAAGTCAGCAAAAAAAGTAAAATCACTTGCAGAGTCACTATCATCTTCCAATAATAATAACAAACGCATATTGCAGCGGGAAGAAAGAATTTTTCTTGTATTAAGCTCAAATCTTGATCATGCTTTAGCATTTTTTGTGAAAAATGTGATTGTCATTTATGAAACATATAATGTGATGTTTTAAAGTGAAGAGCCGAAAATTCACAAGATGAGAAGAGAGTTATCGAATTTTTTTGAATTGTTGGCGAGATTTGGGAAAATATCTGTCACAACTAGCTCGAAATGTGTATTTAATGTGAAATTTGATGTATTTAAAAATCAGAAGGATGATAAAGATTTAGTTATAGGATCTGAAACATCAGAATTTGTCAAAGAATTGTCTGAAAGCGATATTTTACAGTTCTATTCTTGTGTTAGAAAATATTATACAACATCTTGTTGCTCTTTTTTTTTTTCGATTCTGTCGTGCGCTGTGTTCCTTATTTTTTTCTTGGGAGGTTGGCAGCTATGTTATTGAGTATTTAAACCCAGATTTAAAAATGTCACTGAGCATGCTGAAAATTTTCCCTAAAATCTTTTTTCCCCTATATTATAAGAGGATCCCATTTAAGTACGAAAAATACTCCAGAAAATGCAGAAAAAGTCATGGGCATTCAAATACATCTTTTTGAAAAAATAGTTGACCAGTTCCATGCAATTGAAGTTTAATTTTATGCAATTAAAATTATAAGTTATAAATCCTATTTTATGTTTATCATAAATATAAAATTTTCTTCCATTGGAGCAAACATAATTGTTATTTGCTTTTGAAGAAATGGTTGAAAATGCTCTGACACAATTTATCTTAATATACAAATGCTTGTCAGATGCTATCTTGATATTTTAATTTGTGTTATCTGAAAATGAAATGTTTGAAAGTTTATCTTGTAGCATTTTTTAGAAATAATGTTGAAACTACTTTCCATAAATAAATGAAAATGATTGAAAATTCACATATAATTAGAATGAAATTAAGATTTAAAGATATTTGCATCAGGAATCCAAAGAGAAATTGCATAAAAATTTAAAATTTTAAGGAAAAATTGAGTTTTTCATTAACTTTTCCCTGTATTATCGATGGTACGAATTCATCTCAATTGAAATACATGAAAAAACAAATGAAAGGAAATACAGTCTAACCCCGTTATAGCGAACCTGGTGTATAACAAACGAAAATTTTGGTCCGCCATTTTCCTATTGTACATAATTTAATTAGTATTGTGTCAGTTTAATGTAATTGATTTTAGTTGATTTAATTCATTAATGATCATTTTCAATAGATTTTATCTTTTTTTAATATATCATTATTGAATACACATTGCAACTTAACTAATGAGTTATAAATTTTGTGAACTCTAGCATTTTTCTTAACGGTTTGGATATAGTAAACCACCGGATAAAGCGAACAAAACCTTTGGTCCCTTGAAGTTCGTTACAATGGGGTTCGACTGTAACAGTTTTATATCAAATTTTAAATAACTGCACCGCAATGAAGTTAGTCAAATAAAAATTCCTTTCTTTATTCTAGTTTCTACTTTATCACAGTTTTAATCATCCTTCATATTTAGTAAGAAAGATGCTTCAGAATGATAAAAATAATATTCATAATGAATCTCTGTACTGAATATTTTACTAATAATTTTTGTATTTTAAAACTAACTTTTCTTTCTAGAGTAAACATATGGAATAGCTACTTTTCAAAGAACAATATTACTCGATTGTGCAGAATGGAAGATGAACTGCCAGACAAAGTCCTTGCTTGGCCAGACTTTCTAAATGGACTAAAAGGAAATGTCCAAGTAATTAAGAATAGCAGACCAACAATGAGCAAAACAGGTTGAAAAGATGCAAGTTTCTGATTTCAATAAAATGTTTTTCATATGCATTCAATATATTTCAACTAAACTTAATGGGACTACCATTAAATGACACAGTTACATTTTGAATAAGTTAAAGCAAATTATGATAGTTTAAGCAAAGAAGGCAGAAAACTAAAAAAAGACAGTCTGGATTACTGAATATTTAAATATGTATGACTTATGACATACAGTAACCCAAAACTATCAACACTTCTTATTGTCAAGGAATACAGAAACAAAATGCATTCTAAACTATTAAAAATAAGTTTCACATAATATTGCCATAGCTGCTTTATGGATTTCAAAATGAAACTGTTTGTGCATGGTGTTTATATTGCAAGGATATGATACAGTCAGTTCTGGTTAATTGCACCACCGGTTAATCGGACCAGCCACTTATTCAGAGCGAATACCATCTTGCAACATAGAGCATGTTCGTTTAATTGGACCAGCCAGTTATTAGGACCAAAGAGATTGTGTCTCAATGTGGTCCGATTAACCGGAATTGACTGTATTACTCAGCTTTAGAGAGTTATAGCAAGTAGTTTCGACAGAGCTTTTAATAACAATCAATGGAATTAAATGGACCCTATGCAAAAAATGCTTTTAACAACTAAATTTCTTTGCATGCATAGTTAGTAATATGTAACAATTTTTTTGAGTTATTCAATGACTATAAGTAATTTTTAGAGCTTAGAAAAGTAACAACAAAATCCTTTGTGTAGTTTAATTATATTTATTGTTACTAACATAAAAGCTTTAAAATCTTGTAAAAAAACCATGAAACAATATCTTTCTCCAACTTTTTGAGAAACTTAGCATAATGCAAAAGAACAGAGAAATACAGATATTAACGATAAGAAATAAAATTCAGAACTAAGGTGAAAGAGACAATATAAATATGCTCAAAACTGAGATTGTACATTCTGTCAAGTTCATTGACTTATTACTGAAATCTTTCACAAGTCATTGAAAGAAAAAATTCTCCAAACTTTTATTGACTGATCCTGAGATTCTGATAAAAGTCAATCCATTCAGACCAAAAAAACTGAATCTTGTTAATTAACTGTATTGAAAGCAGGGTCAAGAACTTTTCCTGTCAATCATAAAACTTATGGATTCCTTACTCATGGCTTAATGTGAATGTGTAGTAAGTGGACTACTAGTACTACACAAGGTCTATTAAAAAAAATAATAATTAAAAGGAGAATGAATCTTCAATTTAGTCTGTCATCAAATTTTCTTGATTGAAAAACTTTTAAGGAATCTCACGCTAAAATAAATAATTCTAAAAGCCATTAAAAATATTCAAATTCCTGGAGTGAGGCATTTCACCTGAAAATAACTCAGAATATGGATGAGGTATGTGCTTATAAGAGTAGAACCATTAGGAGTTCATCAAAGAATAATGTAACTCTCTAAGTCAGTTGAACCACTGAAACTTCATTACTAAACTATGATAATGATAAAGTTTGAAATATGTTACAAATCACTCTGTTTACATAAATTTAAGGATTCAAAGGACTTCTGATGTTAAAAATTTAAAGTGTCCAGGTCTAATTTCAGGGTAATTTTCTTTGATAATTTGAGAATACATTATAACTTTAAAATTTTCTTTTGTTTAATATTAATTCTGTACTTCAGGCAGATATAAGCAATAGGAGGAGAAATTTCTTTGACAAATGAGTCAGCAATCTCATTTCCAGACATTCCCTTTTTTGACTAATAAGTAAACAATGACATTCCTGCTTAGACAAAGGCAGATCCCAATAATTAATGGAGGATAAACAAAATAGGCTTTCAAGAACCCAATGATTTAAAAATAGTTGGTAAAAAATACACTGTTGTGTAACAGTGCAATTCTTGCATAACACATTAAAATGTTCTCCTTACATAACCAGGTTACTCTTCACAGGACAACAATAAAAGAACATTGCTATAAGACTGTGCACTCCTCAGATAAAAACTACCTTAAAACACAATATTGCCCTAAAGATAATTTTTAAAAGCTAATACCATTGACTTTTAGAAAAACTTCTCAAATATTTCCATTGTTAGTAATTTTTTTAAATTTTAGTACGCTATTCTTTTGGCAAAAAAATTAACCTGGAAGTACATGTTGATACATATAAATGATTCCAAGATACAATTTACTATTTTCCACAAATATATCTTGATAAAATGAATATCTTCACTCCCATAGAGTTTCAGTACTTTGTCAAAACAAAATGCATATACTGTATAGGAATATTTCTTAATATTTTTAGTCAAATAAGTTTGCTTGGGCAAAGCAAAAAGTGAAATGCTTTCTCAGGCAAGAAGCCGACAGTGGAGGAAATCATTCACACTCCCTCTATTTTTGTATTGTTTTATATAGTAATTAACATAATCCATGGTAATTCCCTGTTCACACAACACATGCTAAACCCATAAAATGTATTTTATTCTCATAATGCAAGTATTAATTAGACCCAGAACTTATCTAAGAAATTTTCATGGCAAATAAGCTGAAGTGAACCATTGTTTGCCCTTTTACCCTGCTTAAATATTCTTATAATTGTATTTAAATTCTACTAGTATAATTTAGCTCCAAATGACAAAGAATTCTTGTTAAATTCTTTAAAAGTCATAATCTTAAGTAATAGTGAATGAAACAGATCTAAACTTGAGTTTACATATAACATATCACCTATAATGCAAATTTCTACCAAAATATCTTTATGTATTAATCATACAGTATAAAAGTTATTTAGTTGATGAATCAATTCTTTAAATAGAATAGACCAGCTAACAAAAAAAGTATTTAGGGTTGTACGTCAGTCAGTGAACATAAAGCAATATCTCAACATCAGTATAAAGTCATTGCACTAACCAAGAAAAGATCATGTGAGTGGCACTGAAATGATAACTCCGCAATTCAGAAATGCTTAAATATTGCACTTTTGCAGTGCACTATGGATATGGTAAGTATCACATCCAATGCAAGAGAGTTCCACTTTTTTTTTTTTAACCATTCATATCTTATCTAATTAGAAATTTCAGAATTTTTATTACCTAAAAAAAAATAAAACCTTAGAATAGTGAAGGTTCTTTTAAATTTCTAGAGAAACTTTATGGAATTTATTAACAATAGAAGATTTTAATTAAAATTGTAATTACTTTTATTACTTAATCACAATATATCTTCATGCAAGGATCTGTACCTGTCACATTTACATGAAATTTAAATTAATAAATTCAATAGAGATTAAATGCACACTTTACACAAACTGATTATAAATAAAATAATTATAAAATACATTTGAAAATCAGTTGATAAATAAGTTTCTACAACACCTAAAACTGTAAATTGAAAAACATTTTTTCCAACATGCAGCAACAAATACACACACACACAAAATATAACTAGCAAAATCATGATATTCCTAGGATTAAGGGGTACAGATATGTTAGACACACCTCCCCTGCCAAGTTTGGCAATTTTGTGTATGGTGTAGTAACCATGAGATTTTGGCGAGGTTTTGTTTTTGTGGCAACCCAGTTTGAATGGTTATTTAGTCATGTGGGCTTGTGGCCATTGCTTGTTTATTACATGATTTATTATGGCGGCCATGTTGTTGCGAAATATCAATGACGTATTTTGGAATGCTTAAATATAGTATTAGATGTAGATCTTCGAAACATAGGCATACTGTTGGGGTTGTTAGGGGTATAAATTGGGTGGAATTTAAAATTAGTGTTAAAAGCGTTCAACAATGTTTTGTATTTTTTCGGGCTATTTCTGCTGGGTTTTTTCTCATGCATGCATCATTGCTATTTTGTAATCTAGCAAATTTATTGGCTAAATGAGGTATTTTGCGGTTTATTTGAAATTAACTGTTAATTTAAAAAGTTAATTTAGATGTGGTTTGCTGGACTTACATGTTGGTTATTTTATGAGTTTCTATGTTTGAGTTTTTTTAAATGTTGTGGATGATTTAAAATGCGGCGATTTGGAATACATTTGTAATACGTCTAAGTAAGTTAATGATATTTTCTTTTCATGAAGTTAGATTCATCAATTTCTTTCCTTCCAAGGTAAATGTTTTGTGTCTTGTAGAGTGTAGTTTGTGGCAAAACGAGTGACATGATTGAATTGAGGTTGTTGTTTAGGATGTATTTTATCAGAAACAGGTGTGTAATAGGTTTTTGTATTGAGAATTGGCGTTTATGCCTACAAATCAGCTGCTGGGGATTTCTGTAATGTTTTTGGAAGTTTAATACTGCCAGCGGAAGATATGTTTATTGTTGTTTCAAATCAGGGGTGAGGATTTCTGTAATGTTTTAGAAGTTTAATACAGCCAGCGGTAATATTGTTTTCAACTTATTTTTTATTTCTTGGTTGCTATTGATGTTTTTCTTTACATTTCGCACTTTAAGCCTAACATGTCTGCGGAAATGGGAAAAGTTGGCACCAACTTATCGCCAAGGGGGGTGCGTCTGACATACCTGTTCCGATTAAGGTAAACATAATAAATGAAACAGATATGAGAGTTTGAATGTAATCATATGAAAATAGAATTTTAGTTTCAAATAATTTTTTTTTCTTTCTTTTTACTCTTTTACTTAACAAACATTTTTTTTATAGCTCAACTATATACAGTGAAATATTTCATTAATAAAAAATATTTCAATTTCACATTTCTTAATTTTATTTTTTAAATCTAACAACTGAATAAAACAATTACTATTGGAATAAACTGTTGTCTTCCATTGATTTATAAAATCTGAGATGTATGAAAACCTATATATTTCAACACACATTTTTAATATTTCAAACATTAAAACTTAAAATAAGCAAAAATTATCAGCATCTTGATTGTGTCGAAAATTGATATGAAATATCTTTTACAAAGAAATAAAAAATTATTCATAAAAAATCACAACAAAGTCACAATATAAGTAAGAATATTTTTATGACTATTTAGTTCAAATTTTAAAAAATTATTTGTGATTAGAACTATTTCAGGAAAATTAGCACAATACTTGTCATATCACAGTATTTATAATGGATTAATCATAGTAACTTTAGAATTAATTTACAGTTAATTTCACATTTGAGAACCAGCTCTCATCATACACATAGATACTACAGCTGGCAACAACTTGCATGACTATTACTTTCCGCTTATGAAATGTAGAATATAATAATATATTTATGATAGATCAAACATTCATTAATAATTTCTGAAGAAGAGGGAAACCAACATTTTCCTTTCAAAACACATTTTAAAAAATATGTATGTCATTATTACAAAAAATGTTCATTCTACAGTTATATGAAAAAATATATATTCCTGCAACTTTATATAAGAAAAATAACAAAGAAACACAACACAAATCATATAAAATAAATAAAAATTGAGCAAAGGCATTCTCAACGAGAATGAAAACATTGTCAAAATCTACTCCATTTGTGTTAAATGAAAGCAAAAATTAATTTTTTAACTAAGTTTTCTAAGAAAATGATTAAAATGGATTTCACTCAGATCCTACCTTATACAGATAAAATTGCTCTCCATTGACTAATCAGTCAAAATTTAACAACTGAGATAAATTTCTCAATGATCCTTTCTGTTAACTTTAGAATACTGAAAGATTAGTATTACATTCTAATTTTAATAATCATTTCATTAAGTCTACAGAGCTAAATAAAGTCAATACACGTTTACCTAAATTTAAATCTTTTAGATTCCGTATAAATATTTTAGACTACGGAACATATTCTGCTTTTCTGTAACAGATAGAACTGTTTTAATAATTTACTGACTGGTCTCAGTGACTCTAAAGCTATTTTTACTATTCTTCAGATCCTTTTTATATGTTTGTTGCTTTTAATGTTTACATAAGACATCATGAAATCGGCACTTATGTGCCGGACACATGAGATGAAGTTGTAAATCTTTTAGATAGTGATACGGAAAAATAAATAATAGATACCAATATATACTCCGGTGTCTATTCAAAATAATACTGTATGAGTAAAATCCCAGAGAAATTCAGTTTCAAATAACTCATAAGAAGCATTATAGAAAATTTTGTACACATACTTCTTTTTAGATCTTTTCCTTTATCCCAGATAACAAAACTCAAAAATGAATAAATAGTCTTCAGTACTTAATTAAGTCTTCAGTACTTAATAAAATAAATGCATGTAAAATATCCTGTAGTGTTATAAACACACTTTAAGAGTATATGTAAAAAAAAAAAAAAATGTATATCACAATGTATACATGTCAATAAATAACTTTCATATGAAAGATTTCAGTGTTTTAATAAACTACAGAAATAAAAATGAGCTACCTTAAAATTGTCATCATAAATACTCTTCTGTTTCACTTTGTTGAAAAATCCTACTACACTGCAAATGAGAGTAAAATTTTAAAACCTGAGGATCAGCTCTAATACTTGAAGGTTCAATATCTAGGACTTTAAGACCATCCAAACTACGAGCTCTGGACAAAGCTACATATGCTTGTCCACATTCAAATACCCGAGACAGAGAAACTTCTACACAATCTAATGTCATTCCCTGAAAAGGTGAAAAAAAAAATCAAAACAAAAGTAATCTAAAATGACATGCAATAATTAAAATGCTAAAAGCAGTAAAATTCAAATCCTATTATTTTATTTTTTAGTATTGAAAATTGAAACAATAAAACGGCTTTATACTATTGGATTCTCTATTTTATGGCTTTTCTTGGTAATATCTTAATAACAATGCAAATACAGTGGAGTCCTAATAATCCGAAAGTCCGCTTAATCCGAAACCAAAAGGTAAAAAGAACTAAGATTACAATAACACGACAGTGATACTAAGTAATATAAAGTATATTTCTGAAAGTTACAAGAAAATTCAAAGTTAGGCAATGTACTGAACTAATTATTACTGGACTACATTGGTATGAAAAAAATCTGCTAAATTTTTTTGTCGAAGAGAAGAATACCTCTCCCTTGAAGCCAACGTGTGAGAAAAATGATGTCCACTCTGGTCGCGGCGGAGTGTTGCTCTGCATAGCGTAGTGCTACATCAAATGCAGCCGTGGTATCTGAGTGGCTTACCCTCTGCTCGCTGTCACAGTCTGCTTCATTTTCACTCTCATCTGAGACGTTGATAGGTTTTGTCAAAACCATTTTAACAATCTACTGATTGTCTAAAATCTTACACTGAATGAACAACTTACAATCTACTGTATACTGTATAGACAGCATTCTGGTCTCTTATCACCCATTTCGTCCTGAGATTTGATAATGTTTAGACAGACCTTATAAAATAAACTGTGTAATCACATGTAATATGTAATATTTATGTAATCACACGTTATTATGTAATTTAAGTATATTTTAAGAATGATTTCGTTTAACCTGAAAAGAGTCTGGTCCCAATCATTTCGGATTATCAGGACTCTACTGTAAATATAAAATAAAATGAAATACGATAACTCTATTGTAGTCACAATTACTTTTTTTTGTTCTGACATATTTTAGAGGTATCAAGAGTAGTCTTCCTCAAATACAGTTTATTTAATTGAGATAATGCATCCATAAAATAATTTTCTCCTTCATTTACACTGATTTAATAAATTGTTTAGCAAGGAAAGCTATGTGTGTTTTGTATGAATTAATTTACAGAAAGTGATATCAAAAGTTACTGTATAAACCTATATTCTAAGGGCATTTAAACATTTTGTAGAAGAAATTTTATAAAGAATTTGTTTGCAGCATCATAAATCTATACCTAACGCTTTTTAAGAAAGGGGCTAAAGAGTAATTTCTTGAAAATTAGTGACAACATTATCAAATTAGCTTAATTTGTATGTAGGAGAAACAGAAAATTTTCATTCAGATATTAAAACTCGAAGTGTCAAATGAACACCATTAATATGATTTTCAATTAGAGATCAAATATACATAATTTAAATTGAGAGTTTTTAAAACTAATTTTAATAATAAAATTTAATGATGATAGCGGAAATAAAATGTGACCAAAATACCTGTGATTTGTGAATTGACATAGCCCAAGCTAATTTGAGAGGCAGCATCTTTCTTATCAAAACAACTCCACTATGTGCTCGAAATGACCATTTTTCATAACTAATTATCTCTTTTGCACCACAGACAAATTTCACCACAGGCAATTCTGTTTTAAAAAAAAGATAACTATAACACAATACGTAAGTGATATGAAAATCATTACCTAATTACAGTGACTGATTACATATATGCTAATACTTCATACATAAATTTGTTATAAATGTTTTTTTCAGTGTTATCAAGTGAGAATATACACCACCTACAATAAATAACTTTTGACAAAAGAAGAAAAGGCAGCAAAAATGAAATATTTTAATAAAGAATAATTAAAAAAAGAAAAGCATTTTCCTACCTTCTGAATAATGACAGGTGATTCTATAAAAATATATCAACAAATGTGAATTAAATCAAAAATATTTCTCTTAGTACAAAAAATAGAAAAAACAGTTTTTAATATTTTTGTTTCAATGATTAGCCATGAAAAAAAATGAACCCAACAAAATTATTTCAATGTGATACATTAGATAATTCTACACAAATATATTCACAAATGTTTATTAAATCAAAAATATTTCTCTTATTACAAGAAATAGAAAAAACAGCTTTTAATATTTTTGTTTCAATAATTGGCTATGGAAAATCATGAACCCAAACAAATTATCTAAATGTCTGCAAGATTCATGCAAACTTAACATATAGCTTCAGATAAAAGGTTTCAAATTTAACAGAAATAGCTCCTTAAGAACACAATTTAATTACTAATTTAGTTCTCTTAAGAATTTTATAGTTCTGACACAATCAAAATCTTAAATTACCCAATAGTTCTGGCAGATGTTTGACTCTCTTTTACACCAAAATTAATATACATATACGGATAAGTATTGAAAAAGTGCATATATTCTAAGCTGTAATACTTGCACTATCTTCGAACAAAATTATCTATAAATTTGAAACAATTACTTTTATTGAAGAGACAAAAATATCAGTTTAAAGTTTGAACAAAATTTAGAATTTTGATATAATTTGTTATGTATGATGAAATTATGGAACTAAATGTGATTTCATTGTCTACACAATAAAATATTTTTTGGTCTACAACAATAATATTTTATTTAAAAAGATAAGACATTTTTCATCTAAAAGAGAAAGAAAATTTTTAGTAATAGATTTGCAAAAGTTCTTGTTAAAATTTCCACCAAAATTTCGAATTTCAAGTTTTACTTCTCATTTTAGGCAATTATAATATAAGTGTACTTATATGTTCCTGTAAGTATACTCCTTTGAATTTGCTTTTTTTGACACAAATAAATTATAAAATAAGTTCTAATTCTATGAGCTTTTACCAATATCACAACTTTTACTAATAAAAGATCACAGTTATTGGTCTCGCAACTCTTTTAATCTCAGTTGCTGCTTTCTTTTAGCAATAGCAAATCAACTCGGTAAAATGATACATGCACATCTCCCCTTTTCCCCCCCATAAATGTAAGGTTCAGAAAAAATTCTTACTTTGTTTGTTGCCTTCAAAACCAACAACAACCCCCCTTGCTCCATTTACAAGACCTTTTTGGAGATCCATATTTTTTGTTAGCATTACTTGAGCACCAATTTTAAGTTCCAACTTGTCAGAAACAGGACAATGATTATTGATGAATTCAACAAGTCCAGGATTATTATCATTTGCATAAAATGTTTGTAATTCACCTGAAAAGAAAATTTTACAACTTAGCATAACATCAAAAATATAGCTATTACAAAATCTATTTACTAAATATTTAATTCATGAAATATTAACGAAGTGTACAACTATGTCACTTATTTTGAGAAGTTAAAATAAATCTACTGGTCTGAATTTATGAACATCAAAGCTGTATTAAAATGTGATTTATGAGGGTTACATACACTATTGGGTACTATTCTATTGAAAACAGGCTTGGTTTTAATTTTCTTAGGAAAATTTCTAAACACTTTTATATCTTTGACAAATGGACAAGAAGAGACATTATCATAAATATGCTTGTATGTACATAACAAAGTAAAGGAGAAACCTTTAACACAGAAAAAGTGTATTAAACAACACAAAAGAATTTTTGCTTCATAAAATTGGAACCTTGTGGGACATCTCAAAGAGTTAATGCTGATGCCTAACATTAACAAAATGATTTCAGTTATGCTGTTCCCTAACAATCAAAACAAGTAAACATTGTAACTGAACTGTTTCCATTGTGATCTCAGAAATTCTAGTGCTGACAGAAAATAATAAATGTTATTATGAATATGTTTGATAATAGATTTTAAAGGCAGTTATACATTCTATATTATGGAATATAAAATCAATTACAGTGGAACCTTGATCGATTGTTCCCCGAATAATCTTTTTCTTGTATGTGCCATTTACTTCATCCAGTCCCGATGGTAATATCTCTTTATAGTTCCTGTATGTATTGTTCAGTGCAATAGATCCATTTAAAAGTGAGAATCGAGGTTCCTCTGTATAAGATTCCCTTGAGACTATAACAATTTGAACTATTAAACTTTACCAGGCAGCTTTTGTAGATGAGACTGATTGATAACTTCAACATCATCCTTATGTGTACTAAGTTTAGTTGCAAGAATACCATCTTTACTTAGTTCCTGCTTTGAAGTTCGTCTTAGCCTTTCAACAACTTCTTTACTGGCTCTGAATAGAAAAAGATTGAATGCATTGAGTATGATAAACTGTTAACAAACAAAATGATATATATTTTGATTCAATTTTTACATTAATTACTGATGTATTAAAACATACCTTCTTTCAATGAACAAATAAAAAATAAATAAGATTGCAAAGTTCTAATTAAAGTTTAGACAGAAGCAAAATGAGCTAACAAAAAAGAAATGAGTAACAATACATCAAGTATTTCAACTGGCCAACAATCAATAGAGGCTACTTTATTTCAGAATTTGTAAACAGATTGAAACAAAATAAAGAGCTATATCAAAATACTTAATATAACAACTAAACTAATTAGAAATTTATTCAATTGCTAAGCAAATAAATTAGAGTTTTATTTAACAATAAACAGAGTAAAGAATCTAAATAAACTGATCTTACTTTTACACTATTAACAAGCTACCATTTACATTAAAAAAAAAACTAACTGCATTTTCTAAGAAATTAAATTGTCTTACTCTTAATATTTGTAAAAAGAAGGGAAAAAAAACCTTACTCTAAATTTAAAATAGCTTAACAAAAAGATGTTGGAAATATCTTATACTAGGTTACTAACTCTAGCTTTTTAAAATTCTTCAAAAGTTAGTTAAAAATATCTATCAAACTTGTGAGATATTTTAAGATTTGAAGATTCTAACTAGTGACATCAAACTTTGATCAAAATTCCAAAATTATTTAGAGGATTTGATTGAATTATTATTATTATTTTCTTTCAGGCACTGCAAAAAATACATCTTTGTAAGAAAAAGGTTTTACAGGAAATAAACTTTTCAGAGACGTGGCTTAGAACATAAAACTTCACGCACTAGCAAAGCAAAATCTGCAGGAGAGAGAGGTATCAAATTTAGCAGATAATTTCTACTGGCACACTCAGACATAATACTGATTTCAACTAGTATAGTTCATTGTACAGTAGTTATTACGAACCCAGACAAATCATCAACAACAAAATAAAATGAAATACACATAAATATTTTGGCACAATCCTAGGAAGATGCAGAGAAAAAAATTCACATTCATAGTTTTTTTCTGTATTTTATGCCCAAAATACACAATAGTCTTTTGGGCAACCGTGCTTGATATTAACAAACTATACATTATACTAAAGAATATAACAATGCAACATAGAAAAAACCTGATTCCTAAAATGGACACTTCATCCATTTTTACTGATACTATTGTAGCCTACCATGCCAGATGAAATTTCGAAATTGCTTATAATATAAGCAATTTCGAAAAAAAATTATGATTCTTTAGAGACATTATGTCTCTAAAGAATCATAAATTACAAGCAATTTTGACCAAAAATAATAATTCAGAATCGAAAAAAAAAAGGTATCTTTATACATGTTCTAAAAGAAGTAAATCTGTATATGTAAATTTTACATCCCTTACCTTCCCATTCGAACATCTTGCAGTATGCTGATAAAGTCTTTATCATTCTGTCTTTTAACTTTGCTTAGCTCAATATTTATATCTATACATTTGTCCCAAGCAGCAGTCTAAAGAGAAAATGAGAAACAAATACAATTATATTATTTTAAGCACTTTTAAAAGTCATATTATTTTGAAAAATTGCAAATATAAAGTTAAAAATAATAATAATAAATAACTGAATCAAATAAACAACTTAATATTGTAATGCAGGCTCCAAGATGTTTTATGTATCACAAAATTATAATTTTGTGATAGATACATAATGATGTAGATTTAATGACTTCTACATATTCTTTTAAAGTATAAATATTGTTTGATAACAGCTTATCTCATGACATCAACTCAACATTTATAAAACAAGCAAGGCTTTACAAGTTAAACACCACTGGCATAGTTTAAAAACTTCTCTATATATTTAATAACTTTCACCTGTTTTATTCCTCTTTCATCCATAGCAGTGAAACAATTGTTTAGCATTAACTAAAAATTAACAAAGATAATTTAAACATAGAACTGTGACTAATGTTCCTATACATTCAAATAACAGAAATTATAAATTTATACCAATGTAACTTGGATATTATGGCAGTCAAAAAGACATTAAATATAAACTTCTTAAATAACTGTCCTTAATTCTTACATAATTTGAATATTAATAAAAAATTTAATACAAAGCAGTTTTAAAAAATCAGATTTGAAATACATTAACTACCTGAAAGCAAAACTTCCGATTTTCACCTTTCTTGCTCACAGGTGGTAGCTGAAGAAAATCTCCACTGAGTATGAGTTGTATGCCTCCAAATGGCTTATCATTTTTCTTTACTATACGTGCAATACACTCTAACTTTTGAAAAAAATCCCCATCAACCATAGAAATTTCATCTACTATAAGATGCTGGCACTGCCTCCAAGAAACCGACTTTCCTTTTCTGAGAGCTAAGTCAATACATTGTTGAAAAGGTGCAGATCCAGAGCCAATTCCTAAATTAAACAAAATAAAAAATTACATTTTATTAACTAGTATGCTAATACTAAGACTAACACAAAAGAATTTCTGAAACTGGTTAACAAAATATTCTTAAAGATTTAAAAGCATAAAAATTCATTTCAAATAATAATAAAAACTTAACAATAAAATGAAACTGAACATTTAATACTGATTTTAAATTCATCAATGGCTATGAGAAGGTATAATTTATTAGAAAACTATTTATACTATTTTATCTATTTTTTGCATTTAATTGCCTTGTTTTTTTTAATCATATTTTTGCTCATAATTCTGGTAACTTTTGTTGAAAATGTTCACAGGAATTTCCTGTAAATTTATCCAAATGAAGATTTACTTTTTACATTATAATTTTTGTATAGCATGAACTAGAAAAATTGTTCTATTTTGTTCTACATTCATAATAGGCGACTGATACTTTCCATTTATTCAGAGTGCACTGTCTTTTTTTTTATGAAGTAACATTAATGTTTGTTACAAGTTTCCTCTATAAAAAGGGAAAATCTTTTAGTATAATCAATGACAAGGAATTTTTTTTATGCTATTACTCATACATGTCTAACTTTCTTGCAAACCTAAGTCATTATCATCATAAGACACAATGATTTAAACTTGCTGAAATCTAGAGTAAGAATCTTAAAAACTTTTTTAAAAATGAGTGTTCACTTAATCTGTTATGCAAATACTGTACATAGCCAGATCCTCAGATTGCCTATATTCAAATGAGCCATTCACTCACAACTTTTTTATACTTAAACCAGAGCTCAAAACCAACACAATTGGAAATATTTTTAGAGTAATTCTCAATTTATTAAAGAATAAAATTTTATAATTACCAGCAAAAGAATGTAAAGTTATTCCACCAATCTGACATGCAGCAACACCAGTGCTTGCTGTAGCATATGTACTATCAGGAGCTAAGGCACTTAGGATTCTTTTCAACAGAAATGATTTTCCAGTGCCTGCACTTCCAGTAAAAAAAACATTTTTACCACTCATGACCGCACTCATCACATACTTTTGTTCATTTGTAAGGAGACGTAAAGGTAATGGCCTTGAAACAGCCATTACTTTCTGAAAAAAGAAAAATGATTAAAACAATAAATAAATGAAAATGAAAGCAAATAATTACTGGAAAAACATCTAATTTTATGTGGCATGAATATATATTTAATTTATAAGTTTAGATGTGGGATGAACAAAAATAATCCTTAGTAATCACCTATCTTTTTTTTTACAGGTAGTTAATAAGATAACTGATAGGACAGGTATTTAAGGCATGCTTTGGGGGGGGGGGGGGGCGAAATGTCTCAACATTGAATTTAAAAAATATGATCAGCTAACAGGAAAAAAAATAATAATAATGAATTGAAATGAACATGAGTGTTGTGCTCAAAGGGGTGAGGTAAAGAACGAGTTTATGTAAGCCTCAGGTTACGCCCCATTATAATCATCTAAATAATTAAATGTCTATGAAAAATAAAAAATATATATATATATGTAGATATATAAAATATTGAGGTGTTGGACAATTAAAAATCTGTAAGGTGGCTGAGTCTGTATTTGGCCGGTGGATTTTAATTAAATAAGAGAATTTAGTTAGTGAATTTACCCTTGTCTGTCCTTAAAATCTTGTGTTCCCTAAAATGCCTTCTTTCTTTCTTATCTCTATGTGTGGGTAACTCTATTACCCCCTTTCTTGCCATTTCTTTAAGTTGAGCACAGAACAGCGTTTCCCAGGGATGCGAAGTGAGTTTGCAGCCGATTGGAATGTTAACGAGCTTAACCGCTCCTGATGCGGCCCAGCTGCAAAGATGTCCGCGGAAGAGTATACGACGCCGTTCAGCACACGGCTCGGACCTGACCACGCAAAGTGCTCTCTTCGTACACACCAAGGGACCCAGCGTTAAATCACGGGCAAATAAAAATACTTCAACTGTCACCCTAGTGAAAAGTGAAAGGTCGATGTTGTGGGCTGTTTCTGAGAGCCTCAAGTTAAGGTGCCACTTAGGACTCTTTTCTGTCTCTCTCATGCAGGCGCACATGTGCCAGCCAGACGAGAGAACCTTTCCTCGCGAGGGAGTTTCGAAAAGAAATTCAGATTCGATTTGAAGATTTCAACGGGCTGACCTCTCTCCGGAGTTTGCCTTGCTGAGTCCCCCGAAGGAAGTTCGTGAGATGTCGTTCAGGAAGAGCCGTAACCCACTGGGGCTTCTATGTCTTGATTCATAGTCAACGTGTGCAGGGCATGCCCTTCTATCTTTTCTTTTCCTACTCCCTTTATTTCAATTTTCCCTCTCTTTCTTTTTCAGAACTCTGTAGGTTCATAATTTTTTTATTCTAGTTTAATAATTTTACATTGAGCTCACTTAATTTAAATGCTGACGATAAAAAAGATTATTTTTTTTAATGAGTAGGAGTTAATTCACCAGCCACCAGAAAGGTATTACTGTAATGAAATTTATTTAATTAATGAAGTGTATGAATGTATTGATTACCTGTATAAAATATATTTTCGGCTAATGTTAATTAATTCCCTGGTATGGGAAACATTGGCTGTCAAATCATATGTTAGTAGCATATGTAAAACTGAAAAGATGTTTGTTTAATGATAATTTAAAATAAATTATGTGTTTTGCCTCTAAACTAGTGTGTAGCGAATGTTTGAGTTTGTCTTTTATTGGTGGGCCAACAAGTCGCGCTTTTTTCTAAGCAAAGCTTAAAGAGGGGGTTAGTTATGAGAAAAGAATTAAATTATGTGGGTAGGTTTTATTATACGATCACTGGCATTATGTAAAGCAAAAATTAAAGCTGAAGCTAATTATGGGTCAAGAAACTAATTACGACAATTAAACCCAATAAAATAATTATGGGAAAAGAATTTAATTAAGTATAAGAATTAAACATTCGACTACGAAGTACAACATAACATGAGATTTTCCTTTCAAAAAAAAAAAAAAAAAAAAAAAATTCTTATTGGTATTAAGAATGTGAAAATAAACAGGCAAGTTTTACACTGGCACACTAAAAAGATAATAATATGCTTATTAATATACCAATTAAAAAAATATACAGTTTCATGTGAAACCTAAGTAAAAGGAGGAAAATATAATTGTCTACTAAAGTGATCTTTCACAGGGAAGAAATACTTTTCACAAAAAGATCATAAAAAATAGCATTTAATTATATGAAAAAAAATGGTATGGTTAACTAAACACAAATATCCCACTATAATTGCAAGCATCAGGGCTTAAACTTATGAACTAGGCATCAATAACAAATAGTCTTTGCAAGCAATGACCTTATTGTTCATAGTTTACTCTTGGAAACAAAGTAAATAGTTAGGTAAAAAATCTCATAATGATGAAAATTAAAATGTGCCAAATGCAAATCTTTACACATGAATTTATTTTTGAAAGTTATGCTCATCGACTTTCATATAACATGACCTGAGTAAAGAAATATGTATAAAAATGATAAAAAAGCTTATTAAAAAATTAAACTTAACTGAAGATTAAAATAATTCAGATATTTAATGAAATTTTAGAAAACAATATATAATGTTAAACACTTGTGTAACATAGAAAACTGCCCATACTTTTATTATGCAAATATTTGATCTTAACTAACAATATATAAATCCCTCAGGGTGTAAATGTTTTAATTAAATGATTAAAATCAGTGATTAATATCATAATTTAAATCTTTTTTTTAAATCATCAATTTTCATCAAAAAAATTATTTCATGCATTACTTTGAACATTTTTTGTATATTTTCCTATGGGTATTAAATTTAAATATAAAAAGGAAAGAAAGGAGACTTATGTAAATCTTATATCTCATTCATATAATTCAACATTTCTACTCCCTGTATAAATCATTTGCTTAGAAAATTTTCTATTGTGTGTATTAGTCTACTTTACTTATCAATCTTGTCACTGTGATAGTACACTTACTTTATCTTGATTGGTGAGATTTGTTTTTGAGAATAAGTCAGACAACCAATCCTACATACTCTTGGATCCTAATTATGAAGTGGAATGTTTAACAATAAATGAAAAAGGACTAAGCTTTAAACTTTGTTAAAGAATAGTATGGAGATACCTCCTTATTAAATATTTTACAGAAATTCATTGAGCGCTTTCCTCCTTTTTTAATGGAACTTTGATACGAAAAAAAAACTTTAAATCATTAAATACCTTACAATGGTGGAAATCAATAGCACTCCTAAAGAACTCTATAGATCAGAAAGAGTTTGATAAAATACAGATGTTATGTACTGCAAAATGAACAACTGATGGGATAGAGAGGATGTTTTCCACTTTTGGACTCATACAGAGTAAATTGCGAAACCAATTAGGTGTAGAAAAGGCAGCTAAATTAGTGTTTATGTTTAAATCTTTAAATAAAACTAATTTTTAAATATTTTGATGATTGTAGATAATGAAATAAAACTAATTATCTTTTTTGATTTTTAATTTGAAATCATTTTATGATTGGTTGTTTTTCTTTTATTTCATTTTTAGAATTTAATTTATAAAAAAATATTTTATTGACGATGATCAGCAATGTTTGAATTTGAAAGTGTTTACTTCCTATTTATGCATTAGTTATATAGTAGTATAGTATATAATTTTAAATCTGATATATATTATAGTTTATATCACATAAAATTGAAATTTTAAAAAATCATGATTAAAATTTTAAAAATTTGACTTAAGAAAAAATCATGATTTTTAAACACCCTGAAATCGCTGGAAAAGTACAGAATTACAAAACTCATGGATAACAAAATGTTGAACATTTTTATGTAAACACTGTATATCTATATCTATAAAGGAAGAAGTCCTGACTTATATATACATATATACATACACG
The DNA here is from genome assembly GCA_907164885.2 of Dolomedes plantarius. Classification (NCBI taxonomy): domain Eukaryota; kingdom Metazoa; phylum Arthropoda; class Arachnida; order Araneae; family Dolomedidae; genus Dolomedes; species Dolomedes plantarius. The sequence goes on from OU015495.1 coordinate 89,891,617, forward strand.
TATCAACGCCCAGCAAAAACTATTGGAGATACAGATATCAAATTTTAGGAGCTTATTACTTTTGTGCTGAAAGCGTCATTTAAGAAGCGATTTTTCAAAATTCGCCCCCCAAGGCGGGGAGGGGGGCAAAACGTGTTTTTTACATATTCCTTCATATCTCAAAGAAGGATATTGATATCCATAACATTCTTGCTTTAAAATGTAAGTAACATGAATACCTAAAAACCAGTTTCAGGATTTTTCAAAATTAGGCCCCCAAGGGGGGGAGGGGGGAAAAACGTGTTTTATCACATTTTCCTTCATATCTCGAAGAAGAAAACAGATATCCATAAGATTCTTGCTTTAAAATGTAAGGAACATAAATACCTAAAAACCAATTTCAGGATTTTTCAAAATTCGCCCCCCAAGGGGGGGAGGGGGGCAAAACGTGTTTTTTACATATGCCTTTATATCTCAAAGAAGAAAATCGATATCCATAAGATTCTTGCTTTAAAATGTAAGAAACATGAATACCTAAAAACCAATTTCAGGATTTTTCAAAATTCGTCTCCCAAGGGGGAGAGGGGGGGCTAAACGTGTTCTTACGTGTTTTATCTATATATATAAAGAAATCAACACCCAGCAAAAACTATTGGAGATACAGATATCAAATTTTAAGAGCTTATTACTTTTGGCCTGAAGGCGTCATTTAAGAAGCGATTTTTCAAAAATCACCCCCCAAGGGGGGGAGGGGGGCAAAACGTGTTTTTTACATATTCTTTCGTATCTCAAAGAAGGAAATTGATGTCCATAAGATTCTTACTTTAAAATATAAGGAACACGAATACCTTAAATCCAATTTCAGGATTTTTTAAAATTTGGCCCCAGGGGACGGGGAGGGGGGGCTTAACGTGTTTTTCACGTATTCCTTCATATCTCAAAGAAAGAAACAGATATCCATAAGATTCTTGCTTTAAAATGTAAGGAACACGAATACATTAAAACCAATTTCAGGATTTTCAAAATTCGGTCCCCCCATGGGGGGGAGGGGGCAAAACGTATTTTTTTTTTTACCTCATATCTCAAAGAAAGAAACAGATATCCATAAGATTCTTGCTTTAAAATCTAAGGAATATGAATACCTAAAAACCAATTTAAGGATTTTTCAAAATTTGGCCCCCACGGGGTTAGGGGGGCTAAACGTGTTTTTACGTGTTTTTTACATATTCCGTCATATCTCAAAGAAGGAAACAGATATCCATAAGATTCTTGATTTAAAATGTAAGAAACACGATTATATGTAACAAACACGATCAATGTCACGATTTTTCGACATTCGCTTTAGATTTTGAAAAAATTGCTAGAAACAATCGAATAATTTATATTTCCTATATATCACCATTTTGAACACCAAATTGGTGGTAGGAGAAAAGAGAGAGATCAATCTTAATTAAATGAAGTGTGGAAAAGTGTGTGTGTGTGTGAATTGTATATATTTCGGTTGTTAGTACGTATACATCTAGAGCTCAGGTTAACTCCATTCATTTTTATTATCCTGGGCAACGTCAGGTAATTCTTTGTTTATGAAACCAGCGATTTTCACAAGGGTTTACGGGGAAGCCCTCAAACTCCTCGAAGGGCCGGGATCCAGTGGGTTATCAAAATTGAAAGAAACATTTTAATGCTGACATTAGCATGGGGAGGGGGTTGGGGGGTTATTATAATATGCTGATGGGATGATGACCAGTGGAGAGGGGTATAGATTGTCATAAAATACAAATATACATATCATACAAGTAAGCTTTATTAAGGGTTCACCCGTGCAACGCCGGGTATATAAAGCTAGTTATCTATATATATAAAACAGTTCCGTAACTGACTGACTGACTGACAGATGACGCAGAGACCAAACAGCTGGACCTAAAGGGCTGAAATTTTGCATGGCCATTCTTATATTGTAGGGGTGCAGTAAGAAAGATTTTTGAAAAATTCTTAAATTTTTTAAGCTGTTTTTGTAACATTCTTTAAAGTTTGCATTTAAAATAATAATCTGAGGGTTATAAAATTTATATCATGAGAAAGATCATAAAAATTCCTTTCGAATCATCCTTTCGAATCCATAAAAATTCCTTTCGAAAGATTCGAAATCTTTTTCGAATCTTTACCTCCATTTTCTGATTTTTAGTGAATTTTTAATGATTAATTTTTAGAATTTAATTTATTAAATGCTGATGACATGGTTTCTTTTCTTTTTGTGATACTTTAAATTAATTTTGCATCACGTGCATGACAACAAAATAAACTGACAAAAAAAATATTAAAATACGGTAAAAGTAAAATTTAACAACTAGACTAATTGAGATGGAAGTTTTTTAAGAATTTAATTCAAATTAGTATGTTTTATGGATATTAAACATACAAATTAATTACATACATTGACCGTTGTATTTAATTTGAATATTTTCTTCTACATTATTTTGTCTATAAAAATATCAGTTATGATTTTATATATTATATATATATAGGTATATATATATTTTTCATTAATTACATACATTGACCATTGTATTTAATTTGAATGTACTCCATAGCGAAGCACGGGTATTCAGCTAGTCATACCGTATAACAACTGCCTTTTAAAGTAAATGAACTATCTATCAAAATTAGATCTTTGTAGAAAATAAAATAAAATAGAATAGAATAACCTTTAGGAGAAAATGATATAATCCCAAACACATACCACTTTTGGAGAGTTTCCTTGGCCTACATCATCTATTTTTCTTTTATATGATTTGGGGGTTTCAGGCATATGACTTTGATTAGATTTTCGAGATACCATTCTATTCATAAGAATATTTACATCAACCGCTGTCAGAGGGCTAATTTCTTCAAAACTAGAGGGTTTTGCTGACAGCAATCTTTCTTTTACGCCGACTGGTTTTTTATCCTTAAGGCCTTCAACTTTCGCTAACAGCATTTTCAAAAAAGCATTTAATTTACCAGTAGGGCAGTTAGATATCATTATTTGCGTGTGCGGCTCTTTTAACGTTATCGTGGCCTTACCCTCTTTAACAAATTTTGTATGAAGAGTCATATCTCTAATACCAAAAGAAAACCGAAATTTTCCACACTCTAGCTTCAAAATTATGTCGCGAAATTCATTCCGTCCTAACTGAATAACACTTTTTGCATTGTTAACACTCCTTGTAATGCAACCTTTAACATCTAAGTAATTTAACTTGACAGAACAATGTAACAGAGGATTAACCAACGGATCCGACATGGTAAAAAATCTGTAATTATATATCTTGCTTATCCTGTAGAAAAGTTTGAAATTCTGTCTCTAGGATAAAGAACCATGAAGAAAAGCAACGCAGAGAAAATTTAAATAACCGCTGAAAATAAAAACAAAAAGAGACACAGTCACACAAACAGTTTAGAGAATTTAACTACAATATTCTTACGAAAATTTCCAGGGTCTAGGAATTTTGACAAATTTGAAAAATTCAGTGTAATTTCTATAGGGCCTATTTTTATTAATATCTTCAAAATTTATTTCATATTGTAAAACATTTAAAAAAAAATAATCCAAATTTTATGTTCACTAACACTTTGACTATTGGAAGAAATGTGCATGTAAACAAATGCGTTTCAGTGATTCAGTGTGGTCAATATTTGAACGGTACTGTGGAGTACGTGAATGGTATATGTATTTTTGGCTTTCAATATTCGGTGCCGTGTGAAAAAGAATAAATTTGTTGATATGTCATTAAAAATTTCTGTAGTTTTATTTAAATATTGCTTATAAAGTGTTATTTTTCTTTATTGCAGAAGTGATTGAATCAAATTATATAATTAAAGGTATAATCATTTATTAAACACAATGCAGTCCAACCACATACTTAGATTACGATGTTTTCGATGCCTAAGAATAGCTTTCTTCAAGAATGGTTCTACATCATCTCCTGCAAGTGGTAATTGTCTTATTTTTTCTTCGTTTATAAATAATATTAGAAACTGCTGCTGTATGATAAATGCCATTTAACTTGGATATAACCTAGTTTTTTTAAATTCAGTTCACTGAATTAATTTTTAAATGATTAACCATGTAATTTCTTTGTATGTAATATTCAGTTTATAAATATCTTCATGTTTGAATAAAACTTAAAATTATTTAATCATTTGTAGACAGCTGTCAAATTTGTCTAATTCATACTGTGTTCTTGAAAACGGAATAAGTTTATTTGTTTTTTTTTAGGAATGCAGAAAATGATTCATTTATATTAGTTTAAGATATTTCTTCTTACATAATTCCATTAATCATCTAACATCTTAAGGTTACTATATTTAAATTATGGTTACCTTACTGTTTTCTATGGTTAAAGTATTTTAATTGATTTAAGCAACAGTGGTGATATTTCAGACTGATTTTTCATGTATTTAATTGATTTTTAGAGGCCAATTTAAAAATGAGGGACGTTTAGAAATACATGTGAAAAAATGTCTTTAGAGAATAAGACATGTTTTACTTACATATTAATAACATTCATATCACTGTAATTTTAAAAGCTTTATTACTATTTTTATAAGTTTCTAGGAAAGGAGAAACTGGAAGTTTCTAAAAAAAGTTAAAAATGTTCTTGTGCATATTTCTTCTAATACATAATGTCTTTGATACACATTTTTTTTCTCCCATGCCAAGGAATAAAGCTCATTGACCCATTTCTAGACAGGCAGCCTAATAAACATTAACACAAATGAAAAAATACAGTGGAGTCCCGATAATCCGAAATGATTGGGACCAGACCCTTTTCGGATTAAGCAAAATCATTCATAAAATAAACTTAAATTACATAATAACATGTGATTACATAAATATTACATATTACGTGTGATTACATAAATATTACATATATGTGTGATTACACAGCTTATTTTATAAGGTCTGTCGGAACATAACCAAATCTCAGGACGAAATGGTTGATAAGAGAGCAGAATGCTGCCTAACACAGTACAGTAGAGTGTAAGTTGTTCTAACAATTATGTTTCAGTGCTCGACAGTTGGAGAGATGCATCGTTACTGTTAGTGTCAGTTTAGCATTACCATAAACACGTGTTGTTTATTCTACTGTGGCCTACTTTATTATACTACCGTTGTCTAACTTTGAATTTTCTTATAATTTTCAGAAATATACTTGATACTACTTAGTATCACTGTAGTTTTATTGTAACCTTAGTCCTTTTTGACTTTTGGTTTTGGATTAAGCGGACTTTCGGATTACCGAAGTTCAGATTATTGGGATTCCACTATAGTTGACTTTTGATATACTTGGGTTTATGAATGGAGTAAATGAATGTACTGTTTATTACTCACATAATTCATTCTTAATAATAAGTGCTGATAATCACTCTAAATGATTGAAATAAAATGGGTAGTATAGAATTACCAAGGAACTAAAATTATGAAATAGGAGTAATAGATATAAGTTTAAAATTTTTATAATTATCATTTATATTATCTCCCCCACCCCCCAGAAAAAAAAAAAATTCTAGCTTAGTAAATCTGAGAAATAATGACAATTTCTCCCCCCCCCCTTTTTTTTTTTTCAATAAAGGTAGCATTTTATAGATTTGGTATCCTTAGTAAGGAAACCATATGCATGTATTTTTAAGACATTTAAATATTTTTTAACTTAATAAAATATTTTAGAAACATGTAAAAATTTTAAACAATCATCAAAAATATTTAAATGTCTCAATTAAATGTCTCAAAAATATTTAAATGTCTCAATGTTACAGTTTTCCCCTTTGATATACTTAGATTTCACAGAGAGTAAAAGCTGTATTCAGTCAAAATTCCAAAATTTATTTATGAAATGTAGGTTTATACAATTAAGACAAATAATAGTGTGATAGTTTATTACCTGCAATAGATTTCCCCTGAATGATAATTATAATACAGTGCCTCAATTTCAGATTTTGATAGGTATTTTATAAGAATATCACCTACTTATTTTGTTCATGGAATAAAAACCTAACTCTCATCCCATCCTTTCCCCAAAAATGATTTGTTTGATATAGAGACATCTAATTTGAATTATATATTTCTTTCTTGTATCATTTGATAATTTAGAAAAAAAATTTTATTTTTATAAACTTATGTTTTGTTATATACAGGTGAAACAGAGTCTGGTGTTTATCGTCGTGAATATCTTAAAAAGAAACCATTCCAAGCACCACCTATTGGAGATCTTAAGCCTCTTTACTTAGATACTCAAGCAACCACCCCTGTTGTATGTTTTTATTTTTTATAAAAACTATTTAATATAACATTAACTTAATTTTTAAGAATCAAAATTACCTCAATTTTTTCAAATATGAATGTCAAGTATGGGGACTTATGTGTACTTTTCAGTGATTCTGCTTTTGTATTTTAGGTCTGTATTTCTCTGACAATGGAAGAGATTCTGATTAAATTATACAGCTGCATATATATTTAATATTCCTTTAAAACTGATGTGCTTTTTTTTTTTCAAAATCCCTGTTAGATTTTAAGTTCTCCTAAAACTGATGCTCAATTGTTTATTTAATTATAATCTTTATTGGATTATATTTTTATGTGTGTTTTTGAAATTCTACTGCCATGGCAGATTAATTTCTGCTTTGTGATAGATGGTATTAGAATTTTGTTCTTTTGTTTCAGCTTGGAAAAATATCTTTATTTTCATTTTCTATTTAGTAGATTCCTACAAATAGTGGGATTTTTGAATAAAACTTTTGCAATTATGTTCTTTGAATCCTGTATGTTTCAAACCATTTAAAGTATCCTTATTTATTATTCTATCCTTCAAAACTGCCAATTTAAACAATTTTGGAATTATTTTGGATGTTTTACTGTTTTTAAAAGAATTATCTGAAATAAATATATAGTAATAAAGGCTTGGAGTGAGAAGTAGAAAATAAATTCAATCTACTAATGAGAAATAATTTATATAATCTGTAAACATTTTAGCATTGATGCATTTATTACTATGGTAACATAATTATGCTATATATATTGCTTTCCTTTGTGGTTTTGTAGGATCCTAGAGTTTTGGATGCCATGATGCCTTATTTTCTTTCAAATTATGGGAATCCTCATTCTAGAACCCATGCCTATGGCTGGGAAAGTGAAGCTGCAGTTGAAAAAGCCAGAAAAGTAAACTAGTAACTGTTATCTTGTTTCAGTGAATCCATGATACTTATTTTAATAATTAAATAGTTTAAAGTTGACATAATAGAAACTAAAAATCCAATCTGTGTTATAATTTTTAAGGATCCAAACTGTCCTAAATTAGTTATTTTTAGTAGGAGTACATAAGAATTATCTGCTCATATTAGATATAACTGATTTAAACTACATAATTTTTAATAATGTAAAATTTTAAATGTGAATACAATTCATTTTTTCTTTTTATTTTTTTATTCCTTTTATTTGATGAATGTTTTGAAAAATGTGTATTCTCTGCACAATATTTTGAATAGTGTATTAAGGTAGGGTATATACTAAGGTAGGGTATCTTAAAAACTTGAAATCTATATACATGTGCTTACGTATTTTTAATGGAAATATTCAAGTACATTTATTGAATTGATTGTCTATCACCAAATGAAATTTGCTATTTTATTATTACCATTATTGTATACATTCTTGTAGTCATGATTTAGTGTGACAATTTTGAATTTTGCTTTACTAATTGAAGTACAACATTGAATACAGGTTATTAAAATTGCAACTCAAAAACTGCAATACTTTCTAATGTATTTTTTAAAAGTTATATTAAGTGTTTGGGCTCTAAAAGATTCATGTCTATTCTTAGAGAAATTTCTTACAGACTTTACTGTTCTGATTGATATCTTATACCCCTTTAGCAAGTTGCTGATTTGATTGGAGCTGATCCTAAAGATATTGTTTTTACTAGTGGAGCAACTGAATCCAACAATATTGCAGTTAAAGGTGTTGCCCATTTTTATAATGAAACAAAGAAGCATGTAATTACAACACAGATTGTAAGTCATGATTATTGTAGTACTTAGTTTCTTGTTTGTTTTATTTGTAATATTTAACCTTAAGTAGGTTTTATTGCAAAATTTTAAGGTCCTAAGTATTTTTGTAGGAGCACAAGTGTGTCCTTGACTCCTGCCGCGTCCTAGAATCTGAAGGGTATGATGTTACTTATCTTCCTGTACAACAAAATGGTGTTTTGAGGTTAGATGTAAGTAATTTTCAGATATATTTGATGATAGATGAGTTCTCTTTATTAAAATTGATTTAAACTGTCATTAATTTTAGATTTTGTTGTCAAACATTGTTATTAATGTTGTAGTTAAGAAACAGGAAAAATAATGACTGTAAAGTGAATTATAAAATAGTTTTTGTCAAAAGAAAGTTTTATTAACCTTTTATCAAAACAGAAAAAGAACTACGTAAAAAATTTTAAAAACTGTGTAACATTTAAAACATAGTAACATTTAAAAAAAAGTTACTATGAACAAAAATAATTTGTTCTATCTTATTATCCACTGTTTCTTTGATACCATCTCTTGAAAATTATATCAAGATTTGCGGCTGAAATAAGTACATATCTGCATTAATTACATCTATGGAGAGATTTTATAATAATGTGTATGATAATTTCCCTCTATTATGTGGGGAAATTTTTTTTTTAAAATTCCTCTAACTGAATGTTAGGCAATGATAGGTTTTTTGAATGTTAAGGTTTAATTCCAAGGTATACCAGCAAACAAAATTTTGCATTACAAAATTAAATATGTGTGTGATTGACATGTTTCTTTTACATATACATTGGAACCTTGATCAATTGATCCCCAAATCGTCATTTTCCCATATGTATTGTTCACTTTATCCAGTCCCAATGATACTATTTCTTTGTTATATTTCCATATCTATTGTTTTATCACATTTATTGTTTTATGCAATAGGTCCCTTTAAAAACAATCGATTGAAGTTCCACTGTATTTTCAGTAATAACAATATAGCTAAAGAAGATGCTTTTCTTTTTTAATGTAAATTTTATATTTCCTTTCAATTATACTTTTCCTTTTAAATATATATATATATCTGTTTTCTTGTTGAAGGAATTGGAAGCTGCTATTCGCCCTGACACATCTTTAGTTTCAGTTATGACTGTGAATAATGAGATTGGAGTAAGACAACCAATTGAAGAAATAGGTAACTAGAGAGAGAGAGAGACCTTTAATCTGTGTTTTTATATAAACATTGATCTTCTTACTATATCTAATATATATATATATATATATATAAAAGTTATGAGCCCTCTAGCATGTATTTATTGTAACTGTATTTCTATGCATTTGTTTAAATATCTTATGCATATGACCACAATGAAGCATTCTGATGCATATTACCAAAAGTGCATTCAGAAGGTATGCTTTTTGTATTACTTCATCTTATTCTTCTACAAGAACCTCATTGCATTATACAAAGATAATTATTCATGAATCGATAAAAATTACATCCATACATGTTTACCAGCTGATGATCTACCTTTATTTTTATAACACAGAAAAAAATATATATATGATAAATTATTTTATTTAAGTTACCAGTTCTAAAATAAAATAAAACAATTGTTCTTCAATGGGTGCCTAGCCATTGTGGTCTTTGGGGTAATGAACAAAAGGACTTCCTTGAAAAAAGAAGTGCCAACTTACTACAACATCCAAATACAGCTACTTCCTATTGGAAGATTACACTGTTTCTGAAAAATTTATTTACATCTAATTTCTTACGGAATCTTCAGATTCGTACAGCTTTAAAAAGTTGGAGGAGGGTAAGCCCTTCTTTTATACTTGATAAACTAAGATGTGATGCAGTTGCGGCCTTCCGTCTGTCTACGGGACACGATTGCCTCGCTACCCATTTGTACCACATAGGCATTTCAACTGAGCCTTTTTGTCCACTATGCGATTCTGGAGAAGGAATGGAATGGGACCACCTGCTCCGATGTGGGGCTCTTCGCAGATCTACAGAGGTGTCGAGATATTGGGAAGCAAGAACGCTCCTAGGGCAATGACTTCGGTCTTCTGTTTTTATTTCATCGTTCCTTTGTAATTTCTTTTGCCTTATCATTGGAAATAAAAATTTTTTTAAAAAGTTACCAGATCAATTGTGATTTTAAGATATTTTCAGACCAAATTTTTTTAATTTCTTAGAAGCTGCGATTTTGAAATTTTAAGATTAATGCAGGGGCCAAATTACTTGTCTGCTTGCCTCAGTACTAAGCACTTGGGTTTGCAGTTAAATTATACTATGTGCTTATTCATGGCTCAATTGTTTTATCATGATTAAGGGACCTATTCTATTTTATATGAAATCTTCTGAGACCATTACTACTTCTCCTAACATTTAACATTGGGAACAGTTCTGTCTGGATAAAAAATTTTTGTGTTTCTACTACCTGCCACTCATAAAGAGTGTCTGTTGTCTGCATATACAATCCTTTCTTTTTGCATCTATAAGTATTAATGATGGTATTGTTTATCCTGTAATAGTATTGTTTTCAATTTTCTATAGGTGAGTGAGATCTGCATGTTGATCATCAACTTTTGAGGCCCAGAAACTGGATTTCTCATTTCATTGTTCAATACAAAACAGTTTTCTCTAGTTTGCAGTAGCATCCCTTTGAGATCTTTTGTTATTCAACTGTTTTCTTGATTTTCTCTCTGTAATCGCCTTAAACAATGTTCTTTATATTCCATCATCATTGTCATCTGAAAGGTGAAGTTTTTTTTTCTGTCAAGTAGACTTTATAAAGACTTAAGACACATTACTAGATGATTATTTTCAGATATTTTGCAATATTTTATACTTTTCTTCCATTATGATATTCATGTTGTCACTGAGAAAAAATTCTGTGTAGTAAGAAAGGCAGCACTTCTCTCTGTCAATCAGTCAATCAGTAGTCATGACTATTATATGTAGGACTGATTGGGCAAACAAGAAACCTACAAATCAGATTGCTCCTCTGAGTAATCATGAAACATTTGTAATTAGTAATCATTGTGGTTGTGCAGCAGTATCTTGAAGGTAGAAGCAACATCAGTGAAACTGTGAGAGTTTACCACTTGTGATTTTCTGACAGGCAAAAGGCTGGAAAGTGAAAAACTATCTAAAAAAAGCAAAACTTTTTCTGAGTGTTTTCTGTATTTCAGTAGTTTTGCAGTGACTTCGAGTTGAAAGTTTGAATTTTACCTGTTATTCAATTATTTTTTTAACTTACATATTCAGTTATATGCAATTACTAAAATTTAAAGTAATCCTTTTTTTCTGTAAACATACTGAAAATATACTTTTCTTTAAAGGGGAGGGGAAATAATTTGACTAATCATTTAGACTAGTTTATTATATTTTAAAGTTTTATGTTGGCCCTGATAAATTCTATACATCCAAACATTCTTTGTAACAATTTATAGTATACATTTATATGCACCTAAATTGGTTTAAAGTATTTTTAATTAGCTTCTTTTTAAGTTAACTATAATAGATTTTAGATGCATCGCTAAATTATCATGAGAGGTAGCTAGTGGTGCTCTTAATAGTGTTTAGATTGTGCTGAGAGTATGAAAATGGTCTCAGCAAAAAATTCCAAGTCCATTGAATTTTATTCTTTTAATTATTTACAGTATTTTTATTTTATTTTCTGAGCTTTTGATGTACTTTTGCGTTTTAAAATTATCAAAATTGCTGTTATTGTTTGTTGTGCACGTCTGATACTGAATTAATCCAGTGAAAAATTGATGGTTTGGAATATTCTCGTTTTAGGGGCCCTTTGCAGGAAGAAAAAGATTTTTTTCCACACAGATGCAGCTCAAGCTGTGGGAAAAATTCCAATTAATGTAGATGAGATGAATATTGATTTAATGTCTATTAGTGGGCACAAAATTTATGGCCCCAAAGGTAACCTTTGTATAACTATAATTTTTAAGTAATCTACTTCAGTTGTTAAAATGTCAAATCTAAATGCTCAAAAATGCAGTTTATATAAGTTAAAAATTAGAAATAAGCTGTTTTGTACTCAAATTTTTACTCAAGTCACCTATACACTTTAGTGCTAAAAAAACTGATACAGTTGTTCCCATTCTTTAATATTGTTAACATCATACATAGTAGATAGCATTAAGAAAATCTAGTTAAATGTTGTTTCCAAACTTCTCTGATTTAGCTATAAGATATTCTTAAACAGCTTGGAAAATAGTTGAAAACCTGAGACCTTGAGTCAGCAGCTTTCAAACTGTGTCCTTAAGGTGCAATCAGTTCATCCTTGAAATTCTTCACTGTCATCAGGAGCTGATTTTCCATTAGGCCCGGGCCTAGGAGCCCCCGACTGTTGGGGGGTGGGGGGGCGCCCAAAATTTTTATTTTAAAAGGAAGAGAAGAAAAAAAATCCCAATTCAATTTTTTTAAAACTTTTTTAATAGCATTTTTTTTTTATATATCCTTTCAAATTTGATTGATTGATTGGTTCATCATATATATAGTTATATGTATAGTTCATCATATGTATGTTATAGTGTATATAAGGGATATGTTATAGTGTATAAAAGTTTTTCTTGTTGCATTGTATTGGTGTTTTAATGAAGAAGTTAATTTATTTTATTACTTTTTGTTATTTGATAATGTTCTAGGCTTCTATGCTTCAAATAGCCAATTCTTAGTAAAATGATACTTTCACAATGATTCATTATTTTTTTGTAAATAATCCAACAGATATAGATAAAAAAAATTATACTAAAATAGACAAAAAACAAACAGAAATCAAGCACTCTGGGCATCCACGCACCAACGGCAAGATTCTGTATAAGTGCCGGAACTGAACCATAAAACAACAGAGGTAACCGACAGGTCTCGTCATCAGGGAGCCTAACCATGTCAATTACCTCATGGGGGAACTTTCTGAATAGGATGCAGGTAAGCCCAAAAGACATCCCAAGGCCCCGAGTCCCCCAAAGAAGTAATTAGTCAAGAAGAAAATGAAAAGACAAACACAACTTACAGTATGGGCTCAACGCACCTTACAAGCAAACACACAAAAATCCTAATGCAAAGTAATCGGTGCCTACACACACCAATTCCGTAAGTGACGGTTATGGCAAATCAGCAGCCAGTTCTATCCTAAAGGTTACGTCATTGTAACATTACTATAGCTCCACCCCCCATTACAACTTAACCAAATGAAAACACAAATACTATTCTAAACATCTTTAAAAATTCCCGAGTCTAAATGCCATTTTTTTAAAACTTTTATATTACCGAAATTTTTAGGGAAATCATTTTTTCTTAAGTTTTCCTCGAAAATGCTACATGCCTCCAAAAAATCCCCAGCGTTGTTACATATGTTTTTTATTCTGTAAAGTTGTGAGTAAAAAATATTATAATAAATTTTATAGTTTAAGTTGCTATGGAAATTGGTAAACGTAATAACCTCAAAGTTAAAATCTAACCTTTTATCATAAATCCCTATTTTTATTTTCCTATTTTGAATTTTAATTTTTAAATCCAGATAAGTCGCACAAAGATTATTATCGTTAGTCCGGTTTAAAGTAAGTTCCTTTGGGTAGATTTGATTAAGAAACTCCAAATCGTTGGAGTTAAAAATTATGAGGTCATCAATATATCTAAATCCGGTAATATTATTTGAGTTAAGAAATTTAGTTTCGTAAAAATGTAAGAATAGGTTGGCAAATGCACTAGAATAGCTATTTCCCATAGGTATACACTTTATCTGTTTAAAGAAACATAAGCCGTTAAAGAGATAGTTTTCAAAAATATTAAATTTACATAAATCAATCCAGTCACATTTTAAGATTAAAGTACTATCTAAATAAGCATCATAGATTTCTGAACATATAATCATTAAATTATCATGCGGAATACTGGTAAACAGGTTTTCAAAATCAAACGTGTATATGCTATCTATATTCTCACTTTTTAAAAATTGTAGAATATCCTGGTTATTATTTATAATAAAGCTATTTTCGGTAACCTTAATTTTATTTAGAATAATTTTTAAATAGCTAAAGAACTTTTTACTGAACAAAGTGTTATAACAATTTGTACTACATGTAACAAACCTAAATTTAGTAGGTACTTTATGGAATTTTATTGTAGGAAACAGGTAGGGTAATTTATCTATTAATCTTAAACTTAAAGTTTTTTGCTAAAAGCTAAAATCCTATTATCTATTTCTTTTTTGGTAAGGTTAATTTTTTGATAGGTATTATTTGAGTTGTATTCCCTAGAAATTAACTGCTTAAAATAATCTTTACACATAAAACCAAAGTTATTTGCCGCCTTATCAACAACTGTAATAATAAACTTATTTTTTAAACCTTTAATTTTACTGTATAGAACTTTGTTTAAAAAGAAACCCTTCTTGTCCTCCATACCAAACTCTTCATAATTCCTTTTTATATCCTGTAAAATATGTACCTTCCATCGAAGGTTTTATGGAGTGGAAGGGTTACCTCTGTTGTTTTATGGTTCAGTTCCGGCACTTATACAGAATCTTGCCGTTGGTGTGTGGATGCCCAGAGTGCTTGATTTCTGTTTGTTTTCTGTCTATTTTAGTATAATTTTTTTATCTATATCTGTTGGATTATTTATTATTTTTTTTTCCTTATGGGGATATGAAGCTTATGCGCTATCCTTTATTGAAAATGTTTTCTTTGCAGGATATGTTTTATGTTATAGTGATTTAGCAGTCTATGCTTAAATTTTAATTTTGTTTATTTCTATTGTTTACTTTTTACTTATTATTTTTTTTGTGTGTGTCAATTTTGGAAATTTTATGCCCATATTAGTGTAAGGGGGCCCCCATCCCAAGTTGTGCTTATAGTCAAAAATTTTCTAAATTAGGCCCTGACTGTCATCACTAACTCTTAACAACATTTATTATCTGCAAAACCATTTTTGATATTGTGCCCAAATCAATAAAATGTGTGTGTAACATTGAATTTGTATCTTGAGTAAATTGACACTTAAGGCAGGATGTCCTTGCAAGGTCTGCTTCTATCAAATTTTATTAATTAACTCAATACATTTTAAAATGTACAAAATAAATTGTTATAATCTATTCCATGTACTTAAAACAACATGTATCCATTTTGTATTTAATAGGTATTGGAGCATTGTATGTCAGAAGGAAGCCACGTGTTAGAGTATCACCTATACAGAGTGGTGGTGGACAGGAAAGAGGCATGCGCAGTGGTACAGTACCAACACCACTGGTTGTTGGTTTAGGCAGTGCATGTGAAATTGCTAACTTAGAAATGGATGTAAGTATTTCAAAACTTTTTAAATTTATTTAATTACCTGCATTTGTGATGTAAGAGAACTTACTGTACAGAGAACTTTAGAAAATAAATATTTAGAATTTAAATTTGTTTAAAAGTAATAAAAAGAAAATGATTCCATTTTCTTCTTTTCTATTTAATTCTATAACTCTTTACCTCAAATATGATTGAAGCTTGAGTTTTTTTGTTTTTTTTTTTAAAAAGAAAAGGTGTACTTGGTTAAATTCTTTTTAAAAAATTAATGTTCTTGATTAAATAAATTTAATTATTGGAATATTAAAATTGTATTTGAGAAAAATTCATTTACTGTCATTTTTTATAAATTATGTTTTGTACATAGACAAGTATTTGAAATCATGATTTAAAATTGTTGATCTAGTAAGTTTATCAAAATATATTTTTACTGAAGGGGAGTTCTAGACTTAACTAAAACTGTCATGTATTATATATTTAGTATGATGCAAGAAGGGTGGCGAAGTTATCTAAAGAATTAATTGATGGAATTATGTCTTCAATACCACAAGTTATCCGTAATGGAGATCCTGAACAGACATACCCAGGTAATATACATAGTCAAATATTTAATGCAGGGGATAATATAACTTAACAATTATACCTTTTTTTTTTTTCTTTTTTAGGCTGTGTTAATTTATCTTTTGCCTATATTGAAGGAGAAAGTTTATTAATGGCTTTGAAAGATATTGCATTATCCTCTGGAAGGTTTGTTCTTTATGATTTAATAAACAAAAGTGAATAAATTTATCAACATCATTTAAAAAAATATTTTAATTAAAATTTTTGTTTCTGATTATCAGTTGGTTTGTTTAGTTTAAATTTAATGAATATACTTTTCAAATAAAGTAAGATATGAAGATTTCATCCTTTTGGCTTGTCACTTGGTATCAATATGTCTGATATTATACATACTTTAAATTTTCTCATTTCTATCAAGCCTTTTTATCTTCTAGAGAAATCCTGCAAACAGAATACTGAATTTTTTTCACTTTACGGATATTTCTAAATCCTTCATTGATACCACAGTTACTTATTATTTTTTTTTTTACATTTAAAGAGTCAACTCAAAAAAAATTTGAAAAAAAATTTATGATACATGGTATGAATCTCTGATCTCAAATTTTACTTTTTCTAAACTTTTAAATGAACCATTACTTTCTATTCTAAAAAAAATGTAAAAAAAGGATTTTAATAGAAGGTTTACTTTTATGTGTGAAAGTAAATGTAGTTTATATTTACAGTGGAATCTCGATCGATCATTTTCCCATATGTGTCATTTATTTAACAAAGAAATATGATCGTCTGGACTGAGTTATGTTCCCGCATTTATCGTTCAGTTCAGTCGATCCCTTGAAAAACGATAGATCGAGATTTCACTGTGTATATAAGTATGTTTATATCTGAAATAAGTTACTGGGTGCCAAAATATCATTTGGAACATTTGTTTATTTACATAAATTATTTTTTAGTGCTTGCACCTCACAATCTTTAGAACCATCTTATGTTCTGAGAGCAATTGGTAGTGATGAAGATTTAGCTCATTCATCTATCAGGTAAAATACTTTTCCTTTAGTTTCCCTTCATTATAGATTTGAGTCATAATAAATAGTTTATTAAATACTTATTTGAAGCAAATGCAAAAACATTGTACTATCAGATACAAAAATTCTTGTGATTAAGAAATATTGTGAAAAAAATTCAATAAGAAAAATGTCTATTGGTATGCAAAATAGATTTTCCTTTATTTGTATTTCTATGAAAATAAAATATGAACATAAAGCATTTGCTAGAGAAAAGAAATTGAATTCACCCTTTACTTTGTCTTGGAAATTAAAATGAGGTTGCGAAATTTAAAAGCAGTTAATATTCAACATCTACTTAAAATTTTATACTTCTTCCTATACATTTAATCATTTTTATTTATAAAATTTCACAACCCATGAATTTTTTAGTTTAAACTTGAATATAACAGCTTAAATTGACAATGAACATTGCAACAAGAAAGCAAATATTAAGATTTAAACCAAAATTATTGTAATTTATATTTTATAGATTTTTAAAGAAGAGTTATTCTTTCTATTGCTAAATGAAAAATATTATCTTATACATTAGTATAAGGAACAAAAAATTTGCAGTTGCAAATGCTTCATTCAATTCTTTAATTGTAAATGTCAGCTAAATTTTTCTGGATGTATCTTAAGAGTATTTTGTGAAAACTAATCTTTCATTGTATTCTGTTTCTAGCTTAGTATATTTTATATCTTTTTGATTTTAAGTGAAAATTACGCTCCAGTATGAGGTGTTAAAAATTTTGACCAGATCTCATGCCTAACCTTGCCCAGAGTAATGTAGAGGTGTAAATAATTCAGTTTTTGATTTTCTAGATATTTGAATTTTTGCGTTTTATGAGATAATTTATGTTAAATTTTTGTAATGTATAAATGTTTATTCTAGGAACAGTATAAATACTCACAGATTGTAGTTGCCATTGTTCACAATTTAGCTAAACTTGCTATCTCTAATTTTAATATTGTTCTATGTCTTGAATGTCTTCCCTTAGATTTGGCATAGGAAGATTTACTACTGAAGAAGAAGTTGACTATACTGTTGAAAAATGTATATTCCATGCCAAAAGATTGAGAGAAATGAGTCCTCTATGGGAAATGGTACAAGAAGGAATCGATATAAAATCCATACAGTGGTCACAACACTAAAAATTTGTAAGTTCTCTAGTTTATATATAATGTCTAGTCAGCAGAAATTGGTTATCATTTAAACATTATGCACTGTATAAATGGCCATCTTTTTTTACTAGTGGATACTTTTGATCATACATCTTAAAAAGCATATTCATAGTATTTAAAATACAGTGATTTCTGCTTATAAGAATCACGTTTGTTATTACTGTTTTTGATTCTTATAAGCGGTTGATTCTTATAGCCGAAATTTAGGTTTTGGGGCAGGCATACACACCTATATATACATATATTAGATAATTTACCATAAAATACTCTTTAATTTACGTTAATTATCTTTTATTAAAATTATTGTTTATAATTTTAAAAATACAACTTCATTTCTAGATCAATAAGTAGATACACATGATTATAGTAAGAGAAGAAAAAAAATCCA
The DNA here is from genome assembly GCA_907164885.2 of Dolomedes plantarius. Classification (NCBI taxonomy): domain Eukaryota; kingdom Metazoa; phylum Arthropoda; class Arachnida; order Araneae; family Dolomedidae; genus Dolomedes; species Dolomedes plantarius. The sequence goes on from OU015495.1 coordinate 89,910,118, forward strand.
ATATTTGTTACAACATACCAGCTTAACAGTTCTAACATTTCAACTACAGGAAGGAAGCAAGAAAAAGTTTTCTATGGTAGTTTGACGTAATGAAGTTTTCAGGAGGCTGCTTCAATACTCTTTCAATACTAATAGTCGCAGACGAAGATTCACCTTCTAGCTTACGTTTCACGGTTTGATAACGTGCTGAATCTACTAATGTCACGTTTGCCTAAGTGATAGTGGACACTTCGCCGAAGATTTATGTGTTTCAGGGTCCAGGAAGCCGCAACCAGAATGTGGGGAAAAAAAGGGCCCCTATTTTTGTTTGTCAGTGCAGAAAAGTGAAATCGGACCCGGACGGGTAATGATGCCCCTGGGTCAAGCTAATAGGACAGTGTTGTGCTAAATTGTTTGAGGGGAAACTATTATGTTATGTCTAACAAAGAAAGGAATGAATTTTAAGACTATATTCCATCCCATCTTATCAATTTTTCTTAAAAAAAAAAAAAAAAGAAAGAACTTCGTGCCTTTTTAGGATTTAAGTGGCTTTTTTAGAAAAATGAAAGGAAAGTGAAGAGTGTAAACTGATTCTTATAACCGGTGGATTGATTCTTTAAAGCGAAAATTTTAACATGGAAATAATGCATTTGTTTTTGTTTTCGCGATATTGATTCTTATAACCACTGATCACTATAAGCGGTGGTTACTGTATATATCTTTTCTATTCTGGCATTGCATAGAATTTAAAACGAGTTATTATTAGCCCTAATATTTTTGAATATCTTATAACTAAAAATTTTGAACCTTTTTCATTACAGGATTCTCCGATTATTCCAAGTGTTATTTGATTATCATTGTTGAGCCAGCTTTGCAGAAAAAAATTAATTATGCAAGTTACACACTATAACAGAACAGCACAGGATATATCTGTAACACTAATGCATAGTCAACAAAACTGTACCATCTCTATGAAGTCTGTTCCTTATTAACATCAAAATGTAACTTTTTATTTTTTAAGAGCATAGTTTTCTTAAAAAAGAGTTTTAAATGTCCATAATAGTTATGGATTAATGTGATATAAAATATTACCAAATACAGTTGTTAAATAACAATATTTCATTTTTACACTCCTTGTGTTTTTTTCTTTTTCTTCAGTATTTTTCATTTTGTATTAGGGTTTCTTTACTGTCTTCAACATTTATTAAAGGTGGAGTTCTTCCATAAATGTAAAGGTTTGATCAATAACCTTACACAAATATTTTTTTATAAGCATGTAATCAAACAAATGCAGTCACAATTGATTTTACACAACTATAATCAAAATAGATCATCTTGATTACTGAAATTTTACACGGGCTAATATGTTGGAACATTTATTCCTCCTTTTAACATTTTTTAAAACTCTTTATATATTGAATAATACCAGTTATTTTTATATTCTTGCAAATTCTTGGTAATTGATCTTCCAGTTTTAAATACATTTTAAAATTGTGTTTCTCTTGTAGAGAATTTATGTAAGAATATTGAGAAATTTCAGTGCATATGAAAATTTCTTGGTGGTAATTGCAAAAGTTTTGGAATAGAAATAATACTGAAATCATTTATATATATATGTAATATACTGGACAACCCAAGGAAAGAATGGGCGTCCAGCACATCACAGGGAATGAAGAGTAGTCGTGGCTCGAAAAAAACGACGCGGCAAGTTACGGCATTACATTTTATTAGACGGAGAATACGTCTTCCCAAGACAGTTACAAAATCCGAAAAGCGTACATGTACGTGACACCAAATCTTATATAAACTTATTTTGTCATGTGATCGTAGTAAGGTTTAATTGGTTAAAAGTTAGGACAAGGCGTGACAAATGCGCTAAAGCGTTTAATTTTCTGCCCACGCTACGCCAGTTTAGTTTTCATTTAAACAGGCAGCCATTTAATTTTTTCCACTAGAGGCCTTTTAGGACTTAGATTTGAAAACGAAAGTTAGCTCGTACGCCCAAGGGAATTTAGAATAATGTTAGATTTTAAAATGATATGGGGTTTTTAATGTTATATATATATATATATATGGAAAAAAAATTTTTTTAAATAAAACATGTGATTAGATATTGTCATCTCTTCCCAGAAATATAACTTGAAAATAGTTTTCAAATTTCTCAGCATACATAAAATGCTAAAATCAGACATTGAGTTTTGATCTTTTCTTTTTGTTATGGAACTTAGTCCTATAGATGAATTTTCAACTAATCAACAGATACTAACTTCGAAAACAAAAAATGAGAAATATGCTGTGGCTTCTAATGTTTCATACATTAAATTAATGAAATTGTGAAAATCTACGGGATAATTGTACTTATAATTAATCTAGTATTCAATTAGATAAAATAAATTAAGTTTACCTCATTAAAAAGAAACTTTATACAAATGCTATTTTTATTTATTTTTCTTCCTTATTACAGCAGTTTGGGGGAAAATATATACATTTTTTAACTTCTAGCTTGGGTCTAAAATCTCCTATTGGCTAGCATCACTACACAATCGAGATCGCTGAAACTTACAAGCTTTAAATTTAATTTATTTGTAATTGTATGGTCACAGATAAGGTAATACCATTATCAAATCTGAAATAGTGAATATACTGGAGAGTAGGTACAAATGACAGGAAAATATAATTAACTGTGTCAATCTAACTGGTATGTAAAATTGTTAAAGTTTTTCTTTCCACGTGAGAAAAAAAGCTTCTGAACACAATGCTTGCTTAAAAATTACTTTCTAATGCATTTGTGTTCAGTTGAGAGAAATATGTTAATTTAAAATTGTATTATTATGATACTCATAAATACTTATAGCTGTCAAACTGCACTAATGTGTTGACATAAAGTTATATACTATTCATGTATTTCCTTTTAAAAATAATTTAAGGTAAATAACATTTTCAAAAGTTCTGTTGATATTTCCAACTGTTCACGCATTTTCAGCTTTAGTAATAAACCTAGTAATTGCTGGTCCCTGCTTATTTGATTATGAATAAAAAGGTAGAGAATAAATCTTTACAATGGGCTTAAAAATGCTATATTTTTTTTTCATTACATCACAAGGGAAATGAATCGGCAGTAAAGTTAGATATAATATAGTAATGTAAAAAAAAAATCAGGAATCATTTTTTTAAAGCTAAGAGTACTCTTACCTCTGTTTAGTTGTTCCTTTATACATGTTTTAAAAAGTTATTTGACAAACAGTGCATAGAATCTTTATAAATATGAACTAAACAAAATTTGATGGAAAAGTTCATAACTGCTAAAAAATGTGTTTTCTACAGTCAAAAGTTATGTTACAAAATTATTATTCTAGTTAGAATAGAAGAGTTAAAAGTGTTTTTCTTGTATGTCTCTTTAAAACTTAAAAATATATTTGACACCACTTTTTATATTCATATATTTGATCAGTTATTTACTTGGTGAATCATAAAACAGATATCAAAAGAGTAAAAATTGTTTTGAACTTGGAGAATAAAATAAACACTGGGATTATATTAACCATACAGTATCTCCAATAACTACAATATTTTTTTTTCCTGTTTTCCTATAGCTATCTACTGACTACGCCATTATAACATTTTAAAAAATTCAAAAGATATTTCATAGCATGATAATACTTTATAAACTAGTAATAACTAAGGAAACAGAACAACATTAAAATATTCATTATAAATAACTGAAATTAAAATTATTCTTACCAATTTTAAAAGGAAATTTGGCTTTCTGCCTCAGATTAAAGGCAGAGCAGGTTCTGCTCCGTTGTTTATAGTAAGCTGTTATTTAAATATTAGTTATTTAAAGTGAATACTTTAAGATTTTTTTAATCCCTGACTTGGTTCTTTATTTTAGGTGCTATATTTCCTATTGGTATTTATACAGTCATGTGCATGAATATCACTGTATAGTAGTATATTGTGATTTTTTAAAAAAGAAATTAAAACTGTTAGTGATATGTAGCTTTATAAGATTGCCCAACTTCTAGACATTCATAATACTGCAAAAACTACATATTAAAATAAATTAAATAAAACTTCTGTTTAATGAAACTTTAGCAACATAGCATTGCTTCATTGAATGCAATATTTCAATTGCATGATATACCATCATAATTCAAGACAACACTTATATCCACGACTTAATTTTACATTCCAGCAATTCTCTGTCATGACAGTTTAAACATTGTGTAGCAATCACAAACAGTTCCATATCTGTTCTGAAGATGATTGTCATAAAACTGACAGGACAGGAAAAAAATTTGAAATCTTGTTACACAATTTAAAATTTTAACTTGGACAAATATACATCATGTAATTATTTTACTACTAATGCACATAATTGTTAAATTAAACATTAAAAATATTGGAAAGTAACTTTTAAGTAGCACAGATACATTAATCCTTGTTTTTAAAATTTTTTTTCTCAATTTTCATTGCTTATAAATTTTTGATTCAATATATCTAGAAATGATATATAATTTTATAACAAAATCATATATGATGTTTCCCATTGTCTTATGGAGAAAAATTTTTTAAAGGAATGTGTGAAAGTCTGATTTGGAATTAATGACAATATTATTTAGGAAAATTAGCATTTTTAAAACATTCCTCAAAAATCAAATATGAAGAGCAGAGGCTATTTTTAAAACTTATTAAAACTCGGATGTCATTTTTATATTGAATAATTCTGAATTTTTCTACAGCAGCAGCATACTGGTATCTATTCCACAATACATTTTTCAAGGTCTTACACGTATCTTAAGTTCTCTAGAATTATATCAAGTGGGATCAAAAAAAGGAATAATTACTTCATTATTCATTTTAATGGTCAGCCATATGTCCAAACAAACTGCAAAGTTTAATATACAGAATTCATATTGAAGACAAGAGCAAGAATCTCAAACATATCAGTCTTCACTTTTGACATTTAGTTTTATTGGTTAGGCAAATAATGACAGCCATGGCTATATAAGGTATGAAGTATTTTAAAAATAGATCCAGAATTCAATTTTATCTTAAATTTCAAAAATCATAATTAACAGAAATTTAATAAATATTGGATAATTACAACAATGTTAATACTCTTTCTGAAGCAATGATACTGAAGAGCTACATGCAAAAATTAGTTAAATTAGGGAGTACATGTCTGAGCTAATAAAGTTACTATAACAATAAACAGCAGAGTTATAAAACAGTTTTAACTGTTAAATAGCATGATTCTATGATTTGATAATAAATAATGAATTACAGAAAGATAATGAGTTTAATGAAAATATAATTAATTCAATGAAATAAAAATTCTCATACTATAATTTTAATTTGTAATGATTAGTCTTTTACTGACAAATTAAATATTATACATGCTAGAAGTGTTTTAAAAATTGCAGTGTTACAAACTGTAAGAAACACATAATAAACAATCACAAACAGTTTAAATAATTACTCAATGAACATATGAATGGCTGTACTAGGAATTACATATATAACTTGCTGTATTAAATTCACTGTTTTTTAATAATTATTAATGAGTTCATTCACAAAAATACTTAAAATTGAAGAAAGTCCATTATCAAATTACTTTCAGATGCTGTTGAAACTCTAATTAAAATACAAAAAAAAAAAAAGGTAAAATCATCTTCACTAAAGGCATTCTTTGGTTACTTAGCTTGAAGAGATCACCTATAAGGACAATATATTGCACAAATTAATATTTCAATGATATCTTGATGAAACAATTTGCATTTTATAAATTCAGAAGATTTTATAATTCAAGAGGTTATAAATAAGTCAGATCTAAAAGTGAAATGTATTGCAATATATTACTTGATACAATATTATTCTCAAACACTTTATATATGCCAGCAATAAACATCTGAGATTCTCATAAGTATCTCAAAAATAAAATAATTAGTATGGTATGTAATAAATATTTTGTACATTTTGACAAACTGTACCTCTAAGAAAACATGGAATTCTTTCTATATCTATCAACACTTAAATATACAATATCACAGTCCTATTAAATTTTTAACTTGGTATAGAGCATATTCAGCATAAAATAAATCAGACCTAACTCAGTTAGTAGAGATCTGTAATTTTTATATACAAATAGATACATAGATAATATATGACAATACTAAAATAATAAAAAATTATCAGATCATTCTGCAGTAAATTGTAAAGAGTCTAAATAATTTTAATATATATATACGTACATATGCAATTTTTTGTGAAAAGATCTAAATTAATTTCTGTAAGAAGGAAAAATAAATTGCATAAACACAAAAACTTAAAAGATATCAATACATAATACATTAAATTATGAAAAATAGAATTAAAGAGTTCAAATGCATTATATAAATATTTTTTTAAATACTCCATTGCACCGGATGGGGCTACTAGGACCCTCCAGTTTGTGCCCCCATCGATGGTTTCAGATTGCAGCAGACGACCACCCTCCATGCACAAATATTTGTCGCCCTAATCAAAGTACACATAAATACATTTGAGAATTAGCATGCTAAAATTATAATTTCAGGTACTAATTCAATTTTAATCATTTAAATACCTATTTTTGCTGCAAGTGTATAGTTATAAACCTTCAAATATAAAGTTTTCCATGTAATTAATGCTGCCAGATATGCTGCGATTACTCCTGCCTCTAAAATACAGAGATTGAAATACAACTTCCTTCCTTATAGCACATTTTTTTAGTGCTGTTATTTCTAATTAGCCTTGCTATTAAATAACATATTTGTTTAATATTTCACTTTTCTGGACTGGAGGGAGGCAAAAATAGGTAAATTTTGCAAATGGAAGAAACAATAGTGGCATTTTATACAGTTGAATACAAGCTAAAAATTATTTCTATCATTATAAATCAATATATTAAAGGCAAATGAACTCTTTAAACTTAAAAACATTTTCCGGATGTTAAGTTATGCAAAGTAATTTTCTCAATATACTTAAAATTTAAAGGGTATGATAAAATATTATAATTTTAAGTTCAGTATAACCAAGTATATCTCAAAGATTATCAGCCACATATATAGTAAATCCCAACAGATTGTGTGATATAATGTAAATACAGTTATGTAATATAAATATACTACATAACTCTAAATATAAGTGTAACTATAATGTACATATTAATATAATTATCATGTACAATTCTGTCAAATTTTTATTGTTGAATTCATTTATAACTGATATATATATATATTTTTTACCAGTGTTATCTTTTAATTTACTGTCTATAAGAAGTTAACAATGCTACAATTTTGAATTAACAAATAAATATATTTACATTCACTTAAAACATATTTGAGAGACATTAGCGATTTAAGGCTACAATAAATGTGAGTTTCTGTATTAGAAAGTAAAACTATTAAGATATGTATTTCAAAATATGTGCTTTAAGACATGTAAATTCCAGATGCCATTACAATTGCCATCTATTTATTATGAACTATCAACACAACCACTGCAACAGAGTATGCTGTACTGGTAAATAATTGTTAATAAATATTTTTTTTAAAAAATTCTTTTAAACTAAAGTTTCTAAAATTATTTTACAAAAAACACTAAAATTTACACATATTATACCCTTAAAATATATTTTCATTCATTTAAATCGACATAATGTCATCATGTTCTACTTATTGAAATTTATGAGAATTATGTTCAAGAAATTATAAGTGCAAAGTTTACATAAAAGGTTTTGTATTACATTTGCAGAGAGAGGGGATGATCTTAATCCTTGTTACTTCTAAAGTACATTTAGTAACAATGTATTATGAGTGAAAACATTGCATTTCAATTCTTTCCTAAGAAATATTTTCTAAGTTACAACCAAAAAATTACTTGTTCTTGGGAGCTGCACACATAATATAAAAATAAATATATCAAATAATTCTAATAGTCAGCAATACTTTCTCAATCACCAAATCTTACAAAGCACAAACATAAAATCTATATAAAAACAGTCCACATAACTGCCTAAAAAAGTGTATTAGCACTTCTAACAAAATAAAACATTTATATATACAAACAATTCAAGTATACAACCAGCTTCCACCAAAGAAACATTTTAAAATTTATTTCATTTTTGTAAACATTCAATGCATTTGAATATGATAATTCATATCAGATAATGGTTTGAATAAAACCCATCATGACAAAATTTTTTGTGAATATAATTTACAAAAATTTACCATGTACTGAATCTGAAATTTTAACTTAAAAAATGCAAAATAAGAGTTCAAGCTAAAAACCCTTTTGAATTATAAATGAATTATTTCTATGAAAAAGCACAATAATTATTTTTTTTTCTGTTATCTTAAAAGTAGTACGTTTTTCCTACCTTCCTTAAGAATTTTGTCCTCCTCCTTATGACCTAACTTTAAACAAGTTTAAAAGTTTATTTTGTATGCTATCCATGTCAAAAACATGACAATATATTTAACATCATTAAACCACTTGAGATTAAATTGAAAAAAAGTTCAATTAAAATAAATATATGACACTAAACAGTTTAACACTTTGATTCCTGTCATATAAATTTAAATTACCTAATACTTAATCATTCACCTAAAAATTATAGAAATAATTTTTTTTTTCACATAAAAATTTAATAAGTTTTTCAAAGCAATGAAATATAATATAAATAGCTTTTTATCAAAATAAAATTCCATCCTTGTCGAAGGTTCTGATAAATCAATCTTCTCTGTAGTTAAATTAAATCAAGCACAAATTATCAGAAAGTGAAAGCTTTTAACTAGGGTGCAAAACATAATTTCCACATATTTTAGCTAAAATCACTAACAGATATATCATCATGGTAGAAAACTAAATTATTTTAATTTGAAATTTCCTAGAAGACTAATTCTGTACATGATAAAATACTAAGTAGATCATACTAAGTGTCCTAGTAAGTTCTAATTAAATCTTAATCCAGCAAAAATGTTTGAATACATAACTACAGTATATAATATTTATATATGTGCAATTATCTCAATTACATTTAAAGTTAATGGAGAATTATCTTATTTAATTAGTGTGTTAGTTCCTCTATGGAATACATTAAATAATAGTTAAAGAGTAAATCATTAGTTTTGATTATCACACCAATTCCAACGAATATGCTAAAGAATAATGATTTAAAGACTTTTATTCTGAAATGTATAGCATGATAAATATAATTCTGCTTGATATATGTTTGCACAAAAAAGTGAAATGTGTGTGTACATAGACTATAAATTAATTCCAACTAAATGTATAATAATGCATGTTGTATAGTTGAACAAAAAATGACTCTTATTGCAATATGCTTAGTAATTAAGGCAATACACAAAGTTAAATTTTGACAATTGAAATCACTTTCTTATGTCTGATAAAAACTGCATTCTTCCAATTCTAAACAGTTATGATGTGTTTTAATAGTTTCACAAAAATTAATACAAAACAAATAATTTTTTTAATTCATGCATAGTCTAAATTTGTCACAAATGGAAATATGTAATGTCATCTTAATTTTGTAGAAAAATTTTCAACAAAAACTTAAATTTCTAACTTAAATGCATTTCTGTACAACATACAAAGTGAGGAAAATGTAACTACCGACTTTGATTACAGTCAAGGGCATTATTTCTTAAATATGGGAGTAGTAAAAAAAAAAAAAAACTTTCTTTTTTTTTTTACACAGGATAAATAATTAAAATAATCTATGAAGATTTTAAAGGGCATTCTCTATGTAACACAAGCTCTAGAAGGGTAGGTTGTTTATCTGTATTTATACCAGAATCTTTCATTTCTTGTAAACGTTTTTCTAAGCCTTTTTTATCTTTTCCTACAGCCCACCATAATCTAACAGCTAACACTAACAATGGCACAGTAAGCTCATTTTTTTCATGAATTGCAGCAAGGGACAGGGCTAACTCAGCATACTTTTGTGCCTCTGTCACATTGTCAACAGCATTGAGACAAGCTACAAGAACACAGAGAGTATAATATGTAGAAAAGTGGCCCACATCCAGAATTTTCTCTTGCACAAAATATACATTTTCTAGTAATACTGAAGAATCTTCAAACTGTCCCAGCTTCATCATACTGTGAGCCTCTTGTATTTCTCTAGTGTAGAGAAATTCTGCTAACTCCAATGATTGCCGCAGTTCTCTGACTGAGTAAGAATATGCTAAGAAATGCTGAAATGCAACACTTCTTTCAGTAATGATGTCAGCAGTGAAATTCCTTATTAAAGATTTCTTTGGAAATGGAAAATCACTCAAAAGAGATGGGTATCTTTTTTTGAGAGTCTGAAATAAGCTCAAAAAATCTGAATAGCGGCGTTCTAACACACCAGGTTGAGTTTCAAGACCAGGACCTCGCTTTATCAGAATTGTGTAGCTCTAAAAAATAATAGAAGTAAATATCAAGACAAAAGACAAAATACAGTATAACTTTTTATGGTGCTCTTAGTATAATATAATATACAATATATCTGCCTATGGTGCAAACTTAAAATTAAACGAAACCATGATTTCACACGGCTTTTTCTTAGTTTGAGGGTACTCATTTTTCATCTCTATGACAAAATTTAATTCATTAATATACTTATATTACAACATTTTGATGATATTTAAAACTCGATATTTAGAAGAAGAAAATTAATTTCTCACTCACTATCAACCTTTTCTATTTTTCTAACAAGTAAAAATTAAAATACATTTTAATGCACCTATCAGCTTTCAAAAGACAGCCATAAATCTTGTGATCTTGGGTACTTTAATTTTGGCAAAATATTCTTCAAAACAATTATTAATAAGCTTAAACTTTAGAGAGTTTATAGAAAGGAATCTTGTTCTGCATAATACACTAATATAAGCTCTTGACTTCCATTCTCATTCACTGTATTGCTTTTTTAGGTAATAATGTTTAACCAGTCTTATACATGTTTGAAATTACACTTAAAAAGTAACATGCAAAATTTTCCCAGACTGCCTGGATTTTAAGCAATTGCCAAACGGATGTAGCCATGGTTTTAAGAGATTAATCAAATAGTTTTATTGTAGGATTTTATAAATTAATTATATCTGAAAAATAAAACAAACAAATAAGTAATACAATAAAAGCAATATAACAAACACCTATTTTGCAGGCTATGAGATTAAAAAATGTTTTTGGATAGTCAAGAATTGTGGTACAATAAAGAACTTATTGAGTTATGAGTTTGGAGATGAATCAGACACATTTGAAAAAAATCACATTAAAATCACTATAATGGCATAAGTTTAACAACGTAAATCCAACACAGTTTGCATATTTAAAATATCTCTTAGTACATAGGGCTCACAAATATCCTAAATGACACAAAAATAGAACTAATATCTCTCTATCAGTGCTGAGTTGTATTTTATTCCTTGTTCTTAATGCAAGAGGTTATATAGAATTAAATAATATTTTTTCTTGATATATATATATATATATTGTTTGTGTGTGTATTAGTCGCATTTACCATTTTATTAATAAATAGAGATTCAAATTCAAATATTAAAATTTAACATAAGAAATATTCAAAATATTTTGGCTTTTAAAGATGACATACATAATCAAAGGCGTGAGACATAAAAAGAATGCCACTGAACTTGAAGAGTTATACTTGCTTAGATCTATGGGCAGTAATGTGCAATAATTTGCATTAGGCAGACTTTTTATAGTTTCATTCTGAAGAAATATTGATTGAAATATATAACCCTAATAATAAATTAGCTCACCCATAAATTTCTAAAATTTGAAAAGTACCCAAATGAAATTATCTTCATACTGCGTCTTCATATTACTACAGTCATTAAAAATATATTGGAGTTTCAGTGACATTAATTCTGTACATCAGAGGTAAAGCATCATAAGTGAATATTCTTCCTTTTCGATATTTTTACTGTAAGTGACTCTTTTTGAATGGAGCTTCTTTAAGCAAAACTGTCCTAAATACAAAACAAGATGGTGGGTGAAATATAGACTTATAAACTATCGCATATGTAAGTCTTGATGAGAGGTAAACCATAACAAAGCTCTGCTGAAAAATGGGAAAATTCACTGAAGAAAATTCACTTATGATGGTTTACCTCTGAAGTACAGAATTTGTAAAGCATTTAATTTCTAGGTCTTATAAAATTCCATTAAAACTAAAATGAAAATGTATACGTAGATTTCCTGTTAACTGGCGACATTTCATGAAAATCATATTTTGTGCCTTTTAAACACACAGTTAAATTTTAAACGAATATATAAAAACCTATAAACAGCTGAGGCATAAGAATTTTGGCTTCTAGTATTTTACCATAAACATTCAGTTTAATAAAAACATAAAACTTACCACATATTTCTTTTTAGAATCTGAGACTGTTTTAGCAGATACGATTTCAAACATAACTCGTTGGGATGATTTCCTTGGTGATAATTCAGTTGGAATATGTGTTCCTGATATGCTTGACCATGATCCTAAAAATGTTCATAATTTTTTTCCTTTTATACTCAGTAGTAGCTTATAGTAATAAAAGTATAATATTACCTAAAATGACCTGTCTGACAATTGTTATTACAGCATATGCTTATTCACTGTTAAATACTAAGATTTTCAAAATCACAATTTTAACTTAAATAATTTAGAAATTATTATCGAAAATGAGTATGTAGTATTTTTAATACAAGTACCACTTAAAAAAAAAAAGGTACCTTTCAATAAATTAAGATATAGCTGTCCTCAATGATCTAATATATAAAGTTGAATTGGAATATCTATATTAAAAAGCATCTAAAAATCCAAAACTTTTTAGAATTACGCGATGTGCAGGAAGGGTACTATCAAAATAAAACTACACACTGCTTTAATTGCAGACTCATTATACTACTAATTGATGTACATGGTATAAATGATAACGAAACTTATTTACTACATACTAGTATTTATATTGATATGCAGTTTGCTTATTTCAATAAATTTACAGAGAAATGTCGAACGCGCAGTTAAAATCTCTGAAGTACATGACATGGATAGTGAAAAAATGACACATTATATACGTACTATATTTATCAACAGACGAGCCCGCATTTTCACCGTCAGTGAATGTCAATTTACCACCAACAATTTCAGAGAGCCCAGAATCATCAAAATCATCGTCTAGAGATGAAGCTTTATCATCTTCATCATTTACCAACAATCGACCTAGCATTTTTTACACCTACTCGAAGGTACTTGTGAATAATTAATGAACAGTTATACGACTAGAAAATAAACGTATTCAGAAGAATATCGCATGTAGAAACACGGAATTTTTTTCCACTGGTCCACATGTCACATTGTTGTAGATAATTGAATGACTCACATAAAAAAGATAAAAAAATAAACATGACAATTAGCGAGGGAAACAAAAATCATACAAACATGAGTTACAAAAACGATGCCAAATTAAGTTTTGATATAGTAGAAAAAAATATTTATATCAGCTGATTAAAAACAATTTTTTTAACAGAAAAAAATGTATTGAGTTTTGATCTTTATAGCTTTTAATCTTTAATCCCTCTCCTGAAACTTTATATCTTTTGATTCTTCGTATAATCCATAGAGTTTCTACCTAAGCAATGTCGCCAAGCTTGAGCCTTAAAACGGAAATCTTTGAAATTTTGGTTAGAACTGCCCAGATGCTGAATTGTACAGATAAGAAAGAAATCCCTGAACATCATGTTCCACGATCCTTCGGTGGGCAAAGAATACTATCTCTGTTATGATCATAGAATATTCGAAGCACTTATGATAACAACAAAAGGATGTATTTGCTGTACTGAACAGGATTACGTTAACCGGCGTTTCTTCAATATATCTGATTGCATCCCCTAAATTCAAATAACTACGAGTGGGAAATGACAAATACCCATTTTATTCAAAAGAGTCATAAAAATGATAAGCCACCTTAAAATCTTTTCGTATATTGAAAAACACGTATAAGGCCATTTCGTAGCCAAAAACATCTTTACTTTCGTTGTGAAACCTAAAATTGAAATTTTTCCTACGGTTTTTTTAAGAACCTATTTATATAATTGACAGGTAAACTCTATAGACGTGTTGGGTTAAAACTGGTTAAAGTAAACTTTACCCGCCACTAAGGGCCTGTTCACATAGGAGTCCGTTGCGGGACGTTAAGGGAAAGATGACGTTGAGACGAAAATAAACCAATCGTAGGCGTTAAAAATTTCATTGCTAATCGTTTGGAGGTTTGTCATTGGTTAAATATATTTCAATACTTTAACGCTCCGCAACGGACTCCTATGTGAACAGGCCCTTACTGTCTTTGCAATTTTGGAAACTCTCTCGACTACCATGTATAATAATCTGATATATATTTGAACATAAAAGCACCCGACAGTCTGTCACTAATAACTATGATAACACTCGATATTTACTGGATATAACTAAAAGTATATTCACAGAGGCTTCTTGATTTCATTCTAGCATGCTATTAATAAAGAGATGCCTTTATTTGGCAACATACGCACATCGCTTGGAATGCCAGAATAAAGTATATTTGCTACAGGGGCTGTTTGATAACATGATCCTTAATGTTTTCAATTTTTATTCAATGATAGATTGCTGTATCTGGATTTGCTAACGGTAAGCAGCTGGTGCCGGTGTTTTTCGGATATCTTTGTTTCCTGGCTCACCCTGGGATCAAACACTACTCCCTATGACGGGGAAGAGACAATTAAATTAGCCACACATTTATAATTGAAAATATATTCGTTTGAAAGCGCCATCCTTTCGAATTCAATTACTGCCATCCAGGCAACGACTTCCTCTGAATCACCTTATCGAAACGAATAGAGAATGGTAGGAGAACTTTAATAGCTATTCGATCAAAAGGTAAATATGTCATACTGCAATGGGTGTCTATACATTGACTTTATGACAACGAGATGGCTGACAAATTTACGAGGATAAGCACAGAGATACAACAAGTTCCACTGGACACTATATCGTACTCCTCTATTAAGAGAATAACAAAAATCAAAATGAACAGCGAGTTTAAGAAAAGACAGAGGACATGAAGGAGAAACGATGGAGGGAAACGATCAAGAAGATACCAGCATACCCCCAAATGATATGATGTGGCTACTATCCGGCTAGAGACCGGTCACGATTGCTTGGCCAAATATTTACACCGCTTAGGGGGCATACAACCTTTGACTACTGGGAAATGACCCTAAACATGATCAAATTCAAGCTACTGAAACTCCAATAATATTAATATATATATATATAATTTTTTTGTTTTATATCAAAATTACAAGTCTTCAGTTATATTTTATACAAAAATAGAACTTGTAAAGCCATAAATAATTTTTAGATTTTATTTTTAAATGTACACATTACTAAAAAGGGAAAAAAAATCTTTGGATGTTTCGCGCATCATAAAATTAAGAAATATGCATACAGAAACTATTTTTTGGTCAAATTAAATTAATAATACACTCCAGTTTAATGTAAAACTAAAAAATATACAAAAAATATAGTTTGAATTGAAAAATTTACATAAAATTAAAAAAAATTTAAAATTTAGCAATTTTTTAAAACATTTTCAAGTGTAAAATATTTTTTTACATTTTTTTTTTTTACTTTCTGGTTTTAGTGTGTAAAGAAGCTTATAATACAAATCTTATAAAAATTTTGTGTGTCTAGCACACATAGTTTGGGAGTAACAGTGCGCGCAATCCAAAAATTCACATATTTGAGAAAACTGAAGTTAAAGTTGGAATAACATGGCTATGGCAACAGAGTGAGCTTTACATAAACTCTCATAACTCGAGAAATAATGCAAATTTTTTTATGCGGTTTTTTGCATATTGTTCAGAAATGTCCCAAAAATCAGAATATAGCAAAAACAAAAAATCGATTTTTTTTAAGTTTTAAAGGTTGTGAGCCCCCTTAAGGACCTAAGACTGAAAGACAGTGTCAAATTAATTTATGAATGCAATGCAGAGAAAATTATATGTCCATTTCTAGGAACTGGTATGTATGAAATAACGATTAACATCTAAGTTTGTATTCGAATATATAGTATATATATATATATATATATATATATATATATATATATATATATATATATATATATATATATACAGTGGAATCTCGATCGATCGTTCTCCGAATCATCGTTTTCCCGTATGTGTCGTTTATTTTACCCAGTCCCGACGATCATATTGCTTTGTTGTGTTCCCGCATCTATCGTTTTTCAGCATCTATCGTTCAGTTCAGTCGTTCCCTTGAAAAACGATAGATCGAGACTCCACTGTATATATATATATATATATATATATATATATATATATACCGGGTGGTCATAATTAAACTGACAGTGCACAGAGTGTTTGTAGCGCGATCTATTTGCGAGAATGACGCCACATTTTGTAGGAAGATTAAACAAAACGGGGGACGAAGGATTCCACGAAAAAATAAATTAGTTCCAAAAGTCACCGCTAGGGGAATATTTGGCGCTGTGTAATAGAAAATAGAGTGTTAACAAATGCAAATTAATACGGAATAAAATTACCTTTTATTATGCACATTTTCTTATTTAGTTCAAGTGCAATATGGCAACACTTTTAAAAAAGCGTAAAATCTACATAAACACCGATAAAGTCTCGTGATCTGCAATATCACGTACGCTGAGCAGAAGAAGAAGTTCTTTATTCAAATTTCACGTTACATCCATTGGCACAGTTCCAGCTGCTTGGGTTTTAAAAGGCAATGTGTTACGTTTCGAATCAATCGGATTGAAAGTTTACGTGCAATGTCTCCTTCTTTAGTCGAACGTGCGTTACTGGTCAAATTCTTTTACCTCAACCAGTGCAACGCGTCAGCCGCTCTTCGTGCTTTTAGAACGCACAAAAAATGCGCAAAGGTAACGGTCCTGTGTCAGTTAATGGGCTAAAAGCAATGGTTGCGACGTTTGAGAAAACAGGTTCTCTGAAGGTTCAGTCAGGCAGAGGACGAAAACCTGTACCACAGGATACAATCGAAGCAGTTGCCACGGCGATTGTCGACAGAGGACCAGACAATATTGCTGCCACCTCTAGCGCTCGTGGATTAGCTCGGAATATGGATATGCCTTTCAGTACGGTATGGAAAATCTTACGAAAGATTATCAATTTCTATCCGTACAAGATCAGCCGTGTACAGGAGTTACTGTACCCCGACCATGATAAGCGATTGACTTTTGCTCTCACTTTATTCTAATTTTATTCCGTATTAATTTGCATTTGTTAACACTCTATTTTCTATTACACAGCGCCAAATATTACCCTAGCGGTGACTTTTGGAACTAATTTATTTTTTCGCGGAATCCTTCGTCCCCCGTCTTGTTTAATCTTCCTACAAAATGTGGCGACATTCTCGCAAATAGATCGCGCTACAGAACACTGTGAGCACTGTCAGTTTAATTATGGCCACCCGGTATATATATATATATATATTGATTGTGAGGTTCCATTACGGACCTCTCAATAAATCGTCCCACCAGACGGAGCAATAACGCCCCTCGTCAGGTGAACTAGGCAATTTCTATGACCCAACGCCATCTAGTCTACGAAATGACGTTAAAAGAGAAAGAAGTCGCGCCCAGGCAACGCCCTTGGCGGACGCTAACTAATGGTCATCTCTGTCAGCTGTTCGAAGATCCGCCATCGTGTCACCATCGATGAAACCAATCAGGGGAGAGAACCCTGACGTAACAACGGTCGTCCGACCAACCGGAGGCTAAGTCCCGCCACGTGGCTGGGAGCGCGAATTTCCGAGAGAGGAGAGAAAAATTCAAGAGATTTTGAGACTTGGATCAGATCTCATCCAGAGTAGTCCATTTTCTCAGAGGACCTTGAGCGGCCGATCACTACACTCCATCCCGGAGGTATTTTATCTTCAGAGCAGAACGCTCTAGAGGTTTCGTGCCAACCCTTCTAAGTCCTCGGACTGTTAATTTATAGGAACCAGGAGAGTTCCTGCAGTTAAGAGATCATCTTGCATCTTTTGAGACCAGCACGGTCTATTATAGTCGCATCCCGCGAAAGCACTATTCCAACTTTGGAAAGTTTGACGAGTTGTGTTTCGTTGCTGACTTCGATTTAGGCAAATTACGGGCTACTGTGAAGGCCAGTTCCTTCTATGTCTAGAGGCTGTTTAACGACCTTTGTAATCCATTTGCCATTTCAGCCCCCTCCACTTTCGTGTATCGGCCATTGATTCACCGAAGACTGGCGCTGCGTAGCAATTCCTGTATACACAGCTGAAGGTTAATTTCCCATGTTCGGTGATGTTTCATATAGGCCTGGGCGCCGGCCGGACAGTACAGATCTACCGACAATTGGGCAACCCTGGGCCCCTTAATGACCTTTGTAAATAGTTGTACAACTCATCTAATCAAGACTCTAAATAAACGTGTTATTAATTCAGTAGACTGGACTCTATTGGATCTTCTATTGTGCTACCCTGTATTCAACATATTACAGTCTACTGAAATATATGGTGGCACCTTGTGGAATCTTGCCATTTAGAGTAAATTGGCAAACCACACCTTCAAGAATATTAGTGTAGGAAGCCCATCTAGGACTTCCTAGACGGGATGCGCTACAGTGGGGACATCCCGTCCCAAGTTTTTGTGTAAAGTGTTGTGCATCACAAGTGTGTAGGGTTGTGCGCCGGTTTTGTGTGTCGAGAGTAAAATCGACAAACTGGAAGTGTGGACACTACGTCCGGAAAAAAAAAAGAAAAAAGATGAGTGGTCTAGTTTTCTATAAACTTCCCCCAAGTAAAAATAATACGAACTAATGTAACGACAAAATTATATCAGCATCTAACAACTGTTATTTATACTTAGCTAAAGTCGAAAACGATATTCATCAGGTTCCATTGATATTTTATTTTATGAGAAATGTGAATACACTCATAATCCCCCACCCCCCCCACCCGAGAAATAGCAAACGTTCTTTATGATATTAAATCGCATATTAAGAAGATGAGCGGCAAAAACAAGTGTTTTGAATCGAAAATGCCATTTTCGTCTCAAATTTGTCTGGAAACCATTAACAATCCAAGCGGTGTTCATTTTTTTTTTCCTACTCTGTAAATTTACAAAGCATTTCTGATATCATTAATGAATTCAACTTTTAAAAAGGAATCATTTGTCGTACTTTTGGACCATTAATTACGCCTCATTGTGAGTGTGTTGACTTTCTCTTAGAAACGAGTTTGCGATATCTTATTTGCGACTTCTTTCTCGCTCTCCCCCCCCCCCCCCTTTTTTAGAAAAATTAATGATGCGCCGCAAAAGGGGCGCTCACATAAGAATAGCGCTTGTTAGATCTTTATTTTCGACGTTTATTTGACTTAAAGACGTCGCGATTATTTCTCGGATAGCTTTCTCCCATTCAGTTATTTACTTTTTAAAAAAGAGATGATAAATCTTAGAATAGGATTTTAAATGCCTGCCACATAATGAGCTTGTAGGGAGCCCAGAAAAGAGGTGAATTCTTGACAACTCGATGAATGGAAATCCATGTTAACGCTGTAAAAATATGGATTTTCTACAAGGGGTTAGGGCTCCAGTAGGGATTGCAGGAACCGGACTGAAAAATTCAGAACCGGGTTTCAGTTCTCAATTAAAAAAAAAAAAATTGCCCTAAATATTAATGAAAAACTGTATATATTTATAATGTAAAGAATTTTAGTTTATTATGTAGAAAAAAAATCTATTTCTTTTTAATTTTTTTTTTTTACATAAATTCCCAATTCCAGTTCGCCAAAATTTTCATTAAAAAAAGTAGCAATTTTTGGAAATTTTAAACAGAGGAAGAAAAATAATGAATTTTATCAATAACACTTTAGCGTGCATTTAAAATCTCTAACCGCTTATATATATACAGTGGAATCTCGATCGATCGTTTTCGGATCCATCGTTTTTCCGTATGTGTCGTTCATTTTATCCAGTCCCAACGATCATATTATTGCTTTGTTATGTTTCCGCATCTATCGTTTTCCAGCATTTATCGTTCATTTCAATCGATCCCTTGAAAAAAGATAGATCGAGATTCCACTGTTTATATATATTGTAAGGACGTCGCCTTAATAAAATTACTACCAGCCTTTTTGTATTTTCATGCTTTAATTGTATATCTCGATTAAATAAGGCTATTTACAAAATAAAAATAATAAATTCGCGGGTTCAAACGGTGTCGACGAGGGAGGTCAGTCTTGAGTCGTCGCTGCTCTCATTCTAGTATTTTTTAGCAGGGCCGCCCAGAGACTTTACGGGGCCTGGGGCAAACTTCTGTTGGGGGCCCCAAGAAATCTGATTAATTGAATAATTTTTTAAAATTTTTTTTACATTTTTTTAAATTTTAAAAATTACTTTGTATATATTAGAAATTATTTGCACTTAAAGAAATAAATAATAATGTTTTTAAGTTTAGTTCTTTTGCCTGATTTACTTATGTATCTTTTTTAAATTAAATTTTTTAGATAAGCTATTCACAATTTAAATCACTTCTGGACTTTCATAAATTAAAATAATTAATGATAATATTTCAATTAAGTAAATTTTTATTTTATATTTGGATACAATAATTCACCTGTCTTCATACTTCTAATAAATGACATCTTAGTGAGATGGGATGATGTGGTATATAATTCTTACTGAATAAAAGTTATAGGCCAATTCCATCATCAATTTTTATTCTTACTGGATTAATTTGCTCCATTTTGGCTCGTTTTCAG
Source organism: Dolomedes plantarius (assembly GCA_907164885.2). Classification (NCBI taxonomy): domain Eukaryota; kingdom Metazoa; phylum Arthropoda; class Arachnida; order Araneae; family Dolomedidae; genus Dolomedes; species Dolomedes plantarius. The sequence goes on from OU015495.1 coordinate 89,930,954, forward strand.
GAAGTCCTCAGAGAACTTTATTCAAAATCAAAAAAGTTTTATCCTTTAAATTTAAAAATCTTCAACTCAAAACAACATGAACCAAAAGCTTCAAAAGATGTTTGTCTTAGGAAGTAAACATCTATTTTACACATGTAGTAAGTCTGATGAAAAAGACTTTAAGATTAAACTATCAGAAAGAAAACTTCATGGTGGAATTAGCCTATAACTTTTATTTAACATTGTATTCCAATTCTTTTTATCCATTTCTTTCAACATTTGAATATAGACCCTCAATGATTAATTTTACAATTTTTCTGTATAATTTTTTTGAATTTCATTTATTTTTTTCGTTTGGTTTTGAGATTTTTCAACTCAAATTTTTATAAATTATAATTATTTCAAATAAATTCTTTTGAAAATGTGTAATCGATAATATAGGTAATATGATATCAATATTCCGATATTATCAGAAATCAAATATCGATATTATAATACCTAATATCGAAGCGTAAATATTGATATTTCGATAATATCGATATCAATATCCCATCTCTAGCACGAATAGAATTCAGTTAGGGTCCTCCTCTGCGCATTGACTGCTGGACGATCCTTAAAATATGAAATATTATGATTTTTTGAAGTTTAATAACAATAGAATTTATGTTTGAGTTGTATTCTAAAGTTATACAATGAGGAAAATAAAAATAATATAAATAAAATGAGGAAAAAATATAGCACTGAATTTTTGTTATGGATCATGTTATTGTTAAAAACTACGTTAAGGCTAAAGACATAATCGGAATCTTCAGTTTCACAGTTTAAAAAGGCGGAAAAAAACCCAACTTTCTTAAAAGTTTTCTACAATTTTCTTATTTTAACTGAACTTCTATTAAGTTTGAATTTATATCAAGTTAAGTTTGAGGGGGGGGGAGGGGGAACGTGCCCCCCCCCCCCCGACGTTACGCCTATGGGCACCATCAATAGGTTTCTTACTGTTCCATCGTTATCTTTCTTCTTGAAGAATAGCATACGATTCAGAATTATATTTGTTCTCTTCGGGTGGCTTCTTTTCAGCTATGTTGAAACCTTTGTTCCTACTACATTTACATGGTCATTGAAAGTGTTAATTTATTGCTGTTTAACTCCTAATTTCATTTAAATTTGTATAAGCCCTTTGAAAACACCCTGAATAGAGAAATTTGGGATAGAGACAGCTGCGATAAAAAATTAAAACAGAGAAACAGCGTTGAAAACGATAGTGACTTGAGCTAAATGATACTTTTAAATCACAATCACACGTTAAAAAATTTTTTTCAATTTCACTTCTTTTTCTTATCAAACTCCTTTCCATTTACTCTTTTCATTATTGCAGTGAAATTCATTTTGCATTAATTTGCTGTCTATCTCTATACCTATCTAAGAATATCAAGGAATAAGAAAAAATATAGATAAAATAGGTTATCAGACATACCGATAAGAAGATAGATAAAATGTTAGATAAACAGATTGATAGGTGCACTTAATATGTGTTGGAATTATCTATCGTAAAATTTCATGGTAGTTATTCTCGAAATAATTGCGTAAAACTCTGTTTAAATTGTTCTAAAAAGATCATGATTTGCGGTCGACATACCATGATACCTGAATTTCATACGTGAAATGCGAAGCTAAGGTGTGAATTAAAAAAGTATCTTACAAAGTTAATTCCTTAAAATGATAATAATAACAGATGATACGAGGGGTGGAACTGTAATAGTGGCAATACTGTTGTAGAGCCCCCCAAGCAGCAAAACCTATGGAATCAACTTATACCTCACGTACGTCACATACCTTCCTTACCTCAGAGCGAATGAGCTCTCCCCACAAACATCACACGCCTACACAGTGACAGGATGAACACAGCCATGTTTTAGTTACCTGTTTATTGTACGAAATAATTTATTGCATCGTACTGATGGAAGGAAAATGCTTGTGCGCACACTGTGGCTGATGTGTTTGCTCTCTGGGGCTGGGAAGTGATCTACAGTCCCCCATATTCCCCGGACTTGAGTCTCTGTGACTTTGATCTCATCCCCAAGATGAAGGAACCACTCCGTGGATTCCACCAGAGATTCTGCAAGCTGTTGTAGACCACTCCATTCGAAGGATCAACAAATCAGGTGCTACCAACGGCATCCTGCAGCTTCCAGGACGTTAGCAAGGGTACTAAACAATGCTGGTTACTACTTTGAAGGGCTATAAAAGTTTCACCTCTGTATCTCTTCTGCATAATTTGTACATACCTAGTTGCCATTATTAAAGTTCCATCCTATGTATTTATTGTATCAGTGGTTTTTAAAAGGCCATATAAAATGGGCCTTTCCCATTGGGACCGAGCCCGAGGTAGCTTTGTGGTAGCGCGCTGGCTTTCGGTGATGAGGATGCTCAGATCGAATACCACCATGCTCCATTAAATACCTCCGTGTCTATGCCGGGTATGGGAACGTTAAATCCGCAGACCGGAGAGTTCATCTATGGGATCAGAGAGGGTGGGAGAGGGTACGAATTTCATTGCAGTTATTTGTCGGCTGAAAGAAGAATCTTTAATTTGCTGCAAAACTATTTTATTTTATGATGACTTCGGATTCAAAATAGCTCTAGCTCGCTATTGTAGTTTTAAGGCAAGAAAAATGAAAGGAAAGCGGTCGAACATTTTGAAAACATGGAAAATCAACTCAAAGATATCACCAAAAATTCTCTGCTGAGCTCAGAGGAGTTACTTCTTAAAATAATGATGAACAATTAAATCTGATTAATTAATTATCAGTGATACAAATTTATCGAAATGTTTACATACATTATCTCAAAATAAACCATCATTTCCTGCATATCGCAATTAGCTTTAGTTTTTCGAAATTTGTGAAATGTGGTCAACTCAACTGGTTATCTCGTATTGTATATATATATATATAAAGTAAATTCCGCCATGATAAGGCTATACAGCAGCTGACCTCACAAATTTTCAACCTTATCTTTATCCATGAAGCTAAAGAGCTTCATGGATAAAGATAGAATTTAGCTTCATGCATTATATACGGGGAATTTCCCTAACAGTACTATTTTTCTAATCACAGATTAAGCAAACGCAAACATTTGAGTTCTGTTTTCTGCATTAGAAGATAGACTTTTGAATAAAGTGTGGGTAGTTTAGCACATTTAAATGTTTTCAGTTGTTAAATCTTTTACAGAACATTAAATTCACGTCTATCGCTACATAATTAATACCAGGTGATTATAATTAAACTTGTCCTATTCAGGGTCCTCTGTAGCTGTAACTAAAAGGCGGATTGAGCTGAAATTTTGCAGATAGACAATTCAAAGGATGCGCTGAAAGATTCCGGAAAAAAAAAAGTTTAAAAAATATCCACTAGGGAACGCATTACAGGCTAAATGCTTGAAAAGTCATGCAATAAATAATTGTGCACAGTAAAAAAGTCATTTAAAACTTTTACATTCTCAAGCATTATGTTGTTTAAAACTGTTATTTTTACATTTTGAAGCATTATGACGGTACAAAAGTTGATAAATGTGGCACTGCAAGTGAAGAAGAAAACAGTCTGATTTGCATAAGCATACGAATTCAAAGTGAATTCTGGGTATAAAAAGGATGAGATCGAGTGAGTATCATTCTTTCAGTCTCGATGGCAATTAAATTACAAGAACGTTCGTTAATTGTAAAACTTTTTTATCAAAACCAGGGAAATGCTGCTGCAGCTCTTCGCGAATTTCGACGTCAAAAGAAATTGCGTCGGGGGTCCAACGTCTCAAAAAGGTGTGAGAGACATAATATCTCGATTTGAAAACACTGGGTGTTTAAGCGTTCAACGTGGCTCGTGGCAGAGGGCGAAAGCCTATCAGCGAAGAAGTCGTTTCAGAAGTAGCAACGGCCGTTGTCGAGCAGTCACTCACAAATGATCATGGAGTCAGCAGTGCATGTGAAGTGTCACGACAATTAGACGTACCGTAAAGCATAGTGCAGAAAATCCTGAGAAGAATAGTGAATTTTTTTCCGTATAAGATCAGCCACAACCAGCAACTGCTTCTTACCGACAATGACCGTCGCTTATCTTTTGCCCTGACTTTTCTTGTCCGAATAGAAGTCGATGACTCCTGGCCGAGGAACATTCTCTGGAGTGACGAGGCTTATTTTTATCTGAACGGAACAGTGAACACCCAGAATTGTCGAATTTGGGCCTTTGAAAATCCCCGTGCCTTCCACACAATTCCGCAACACTCGCCTAAAGTTACAGTTTGGTGTTGATTCATGTCCCAATTTATTCTTGGACCATTTTTTTCGAAGAATTTAAAGATAATGGCCCTGTCACATGTTCTGTAACAGCCCTCAGATATCGTGAGATGCTCAGCAGTTTCATTTTACCTCAACTAGAGCAGCGACAATGCCTTGAGTCTATTACTTTTATGCAGGATGGTGCCTCTCCACATAATGGACTCTGTGTGCGGAGTTTTTGCGGCAAAATTTTACGGGTGACAGGGTGATTAGCCGATCTTTTCCTACTCCTTGACCAGCCCGTTCTCCCTATCTCACTCCATGTCATTTTTGGTTATAGGGCCATTAAAAGAACGTTGTTTATAGGGGGAATGTTACAACTTTGGTTGACCTGAAGGACCGCATAACATTGTATGTTCGACAGATTACTGGTTACCAGCTGCGGTTCGCTGTTGAATACGCTGTTCATCGCCAGCAAATTTTACATACTAATGAGGGAGCCCACATTGAACAATTTTCTTTACATCGCTTAACAGTGTGTAACAAATAAATTATGCTTGAATTGAAATTTGTAGCTTGTTTAAATTATTTCCATGTAATGCGCCTCAGCGGACATTAAAAAAAAATTTTTTTTTTTTTTTTTGAAGCTTACAGCGCATTCTTTGAATTGTTTATCTGCAAATTTCAGATCAATCCGTCTTTTAGTTATAGCTATAGAGGGCTCTGAATAGGCAAAGCTTAATTATGATCCCCTGGTATATATATATATATATATATATATATATATATATATATATATATATATATATATATACACACACACACACACATATATATATATATATATATATATATATATATATATATATATATATATATATATACTCAAGAGCCAAAACATTATGACCACCCCTACATTTTGCAATGAATTCGCCTGGATGACGCGGAAGGCACGTGATCAGGTGGAAGTGGTATTTAACTGCTGCTGGAGAGTCTGAAGAATCATTCTTTCACTTACTTCTGTGTGTGATGGGAAAGGCTGCGGATCTGTGACTTTGATAGAGGGCAGATTGTAATGGCTCGAAGGCTCGGAACAAGTATTTCCGAAACTGCACGACTCGTGGGTTGTTCGCAACCTACAGTTGTTAGTACTTATGCAAAGTGGATGAATGACGGTGAAACCAGCAGTAGACGACATGGTGTTAGACGTCCACACGCTATCAAAGAAAAAGGTCGTCGGAGACTGTCTCGCATGGTGAAGCAAAACCGGAGCCAGACAGTAGCTCAGCTGACAGCCCAATACAATGCAGGGCCAAGTAAAATAGTATCGCAGCACACTGTTCAGCGGACACTGTTGGATATGGGGCTACGCAGCAAACGTCCCACTCGTGTGCCTTTGCTGACCAAGCGTCATAGCCAACTGCGCCTGCGCTGGGCTCGGGAACATCGCGACTGGTCCATGGATCAGTGGGAGAGAGTTGCCTGGTCAGATGAATCACGGTTTGTCATTCATCACGCCGACGGACGTGTCAGGATACGCCGTCTTCCAGGCGAACTGTTGCTCCCTCAATGTACAGTAGGTCATACACAGGCCGGTGGTGGCTGTATTATGCTTTGGGGGAAGTTCTCTTGGGAGTCTCTGGGACCCGTGGTTGTGGTAGAGCAGACCATGAATGCTACAGGGTATCTGAACATCATTGCGGACCAGTTGCACCCTTACATGGCCTCTGTTTTTCCAGCTGGAAATGGAATGTTCCAACAGGACAACGCCCGTGTCACAAGGCTAAAATTGTGTTGGAGTGGTTCCAGGAACATGATGCTGAATTCCAGTTAATGTCCTGGCCGCCTAACACACCGGATCTCAATCCGATAGAACACATTTGGGATGTCATGGGACGGCAGCTCAGAGTTCAAAGACCACCAATTCGCAATATCTCGGATTTGCGTGACCGTTGCTTAAACATCTGGTACAATCTGTCTCCGGCCATCTACCAAGGACTTGTGGCATCCATGCCAAGGCGGGTTGAAGCTGTGTTGCGCGCCAAAGGTGGGCCAACTCGTTATTGACAGGTGGTCATAATGTTTTGGCTCTTGAGTGTATATATATATATATATATATATATATATATATATATATATATATATATATATATATATATGTATATATATGTATATATATAATTATTTTATTTATTTTATTATTATTTTTTAAAAGCGTACAGGTCTATTATCAGATTCAGAAAACAGAATCCGAAATATATACAATCGGTAATCAGTGATTAGCGACCTGTGTTTAGGATTTGAAATCTGCGAGGTCAAACTGATGGCAACGCCTTATAACAAGAGGGAAAATTCAGTGAAGGTTTAACCGTATTAACGAGTATATTTCCCTCCCTCCCCTGCTCTTCTCACTCGAGAAAAGTGCAACTCGTATATATCTGAATAACACGCACCCTATCTAAACGCCCCCAACAGTGTTTATCACGTGAGAACTCGGACGAAGACAGGGACCGAAAATCATCATCATAATAACAACTCTGGCAACAACAACAACAATAAAAAGAAAGCGAAAACGACGAGAAAGAAGTGGCGGGTGGAGAGAAGGAGGATAATCGTCGGGAGGGGACTCGGATTGGAGGGGAGTGTGTGTGTCGGGGGGGTGCAGCACATTCGGGTGAATAATGGGGCCCGGGCCCTCTCCGGGTGATTCTCCCGGAAATTCGGGATCGCGGCAGACAGGAACTGCGGGAAATGGAGCCGAAGAAGCATATTCTCATCAATCATGGGAGGAGGAGTTATTTATTTTTTTTACCTCCTTTCTCAGTCCCTCCTTTTTTTTTTTTCATGAGGGGGTGGGCGGTGGAAGAGAGAAGAGGAGAATCTTTTAACTCAATGCTCGGAGGTAGGGGTGAATGTGAAGGTTAATGTCTTCGGTTTGTTTTGGTCAATACATGCATAGTTTTTTGTGTTCCAGACGAGCCGAAAGTAAATATGTTACTGATCAATGATATTTGATAAAGCGATTCAGTGATCAATAAACAACAAGTCTGTCATGCTGTGTTTGGTTTGTACTCGTGCAGATATCCCACAAGTGATAACGAAGTAACGAAGTAAAATAAAAATACTATATACAGTCGAACCCCGTTATAACGAACTTCAAGGGACCAAAGGTTTTGTTCGCTTTATCCGGTAGTTCGCTATATCCGAACCTTTAAGAAAAATGCTAGAGTTCACAAAATGTATAACTCATTAGTTTCAAAGTGTATTCAATAATGATGTATTAAAAAAGTGATAAAATTTATTAAAAAGGATCATTAATGAATTAAATCGACTAAAATCGATCACATTAAACTGACACAATACTAATTAATTTACGTATAATAGGAAAACGAGGGGGACCAAAATTTTCGCTCGTTATATCCGTGAGTTCGTTATATACCTGGATCACTATAACGGGATTCGACTGTATTATAGATCAGTTTCTTACGCGATGTATTTATGAACTTCCATTCTTATGCTAAGGCTGCTGTGTATTAACCCTATTGGATTCGCTCACCTCAATGTTAATTCATGGAGTAAATGTGTCCAATAAGGATTGCCAACTTGATTGAAAGATTTTTCTTTAAAATTGTATTCCGTAATAGAGAAAGAAATTTTACACCTTGAGACATTTTTCATTAAAAAAATGCAAATAATATTTTAAAATTTAAATTATTCGGGGGGGGGGGAAATCTGGTACAGTCGAACCCCGTTATAACGAACTTCAAGGGACCGAAGGTTTTGTTCGCTTTACCCGGTAGTTCGCTATATCTGAACCTTTAAGAATAATGCTAGAGTTAACAAAATGTATAACTCATTAGTTGCAATGTGTATTCAATAATGATGTATTAAAAAATGATAAAAATGATCATTAATGAATTAAATCAACTAAAATCGATCACTTTAAACTGACACAAAAATAATAATTAAATTACGTACAATAGGTAAACGGCGGAACCAGAATTTTCGTTCGTTATATCCATGAGTTCGTTATATACCGGGTTCGCTATAACGGGGTTCGACTGTATAGTATTGTAACAAATCCACTCCCCTGACAAGATAAATAGTTTAACATTAGAGAACAAGATGTTCCCTTGAAAGGAGGAAATTCCTCACAGACAGACTGCCGCAAATTAACGTCTCACATGCCAAAGGCGAAAGAAAAGTCACCTGGTCAGAGAACGTCATGGGTTCAGTGACCAGTAGATGACCAGGAGACGCCGATTTCTACAGAGTTGAGATTCTACGGGGAGCCGAAGACAACTGCAAGGAGGGGTGCAGACTGGCCTCTCCGAGTGGTGTGTGTTAGAATAATGTAATTCTAGCATTACATTGCATCATCCTATTCTAATGTCATTTGATTGTTTGCTTTATTGTGACTGGTTCTTTTAGTTATCATATTTCTTTTACGTCCGCGCATTTTCTCAGATAAATCCTGGAAACTCTACAAATATAGGTTAAATGTTCAACTGTGTTTGTACTGTTTATGCAGCTCTCATAAAAATATATTCGATCCTGCCTCGATGTTTATTCATTTTAATAGAGTGGAATCCACGAGGCCCAGAAAACCTTACTCGAGAATCGTGACCCTATTTAGAATCGTGAGACGAAAGAGAACGCTGTTCTCTCTGAGAGACGCACGCCCTTGCGATCACCATCTGTACACCATCTGTGCGATCATTGTGTACTTCCCGATCAGTATAATAAATTGTTCTTGTAAAATAGAATATCTCGGAAACTTTAATTTTAGTCTGTGAATTCACGCTACCTGTTGGATAACTACGAAGTCACTGTATGTTTTAAAAGCTCCTAAATTCCTTTGGTGGACGAAATTTATAAAATGACTCCAGTTACAAGGTGAAGAAAAATTCAGGCCAACTGAAAATACTAGTTTTTATTGGATTATCAGCAATTATGTAGCTGTCAATAGTAGACACATTTTCTTCATATATTCACACTGAAGTGAGCGAATCCAGTAGGGTTAGAACACAGCAGCCTTAAGTGTTATCGTTAAGAAAAGAAGGAAAGTGGTAGGTGCGCTCAGGATCATGTGAGTTCGATTGCCTTCAGCTGAAATCACCGAAGTGAATAAGCGTCGGGCAAGGACAGCAGATTAGAAGGTGACATGACTATAGCAGTTCGTCTCCGAAAAAAGGAGAGAGATTAAAAACAGGGCTATAGTTGAGAAAATCGAGAGAAGAAATTTTAGGGATAGCGACATATACCTTTTTATTTTGTTTTTAAGATTTTTTAATTATTTTTTGCCTTGGCAAACTAACTTCACCTGCGTTCGGCGGCTTATTATATACCTCCACCGAACGTTCTCGAAGGATCTGGAGAACGCATTCTTTCTTTGTCCGGTTACATTTCCGGGTGATTAGTGCTTCCCCAAGTCTTGTAACAGTATGTTTTAAAAGCTCATAAATTCCTTTGGTGGACGAAATTTATAAAATGACTCCTGTTGCAAGGTGCAGAAAAGTTCAGGCTATCTGAAAACACCATTCTAATTTGATGATCAGCATTTATGTAGCTGTAAATAGCAGACAGATTTTCTCCATAAGTTCATATTGAGGTGAACGAATCCAGTAAGGTTAGTATACAGCAGCCTTAGGCAACGGGGGATTTTCTGGTATTTTTCTAAGCAATCACAGAGAAATGCATATTTTTTAATCCTGTTTTTTTTACATCGGAAAGTAATGTATAGACTAGTATTGGATTATTTCTGACGTAATCAAGAAATGCGACATGCCCTTCCCCTTAGGTCCTTAATATGCTATTTTTAATGTATTAAAAGCTCTCCTTTCCTTCTGATATTATTATGATTGCGTGACTAACTGAGGAAATGTTTAAAAAACATTTCTTTCAAGACATTTTTTTTTCAAATTAATATTTTCAAAAAAATGACATTAATGTTATTTTGATGGACATACCTCTACGCAACAGTTTAATGAACTATAAAAAATCAATAACTAAAAATTTCCCAATTTGAAAAAAAATAATTCAGGTAGTCTCTTCTAACGAAACTTTTTTTACGTAGGATTACTTATCGTTGTTTAACTCCTTTGTATGTATATATGTATCTATATATATGTACGCATGTATATATATATACACATATGTACGTCAAAATTTTGACGCATCTTGGTACTTTTCTGTTCAACTTGTCCAAGCGATTGACTGGGTTTGGCGAGCTGTCAAAATTATAACTCACGAGGACGGACGGACGGTTTTAGCGTCTGAAATTTTCCTCTCCGATGGACCGCTATGGAGGAACGCAATTCTACGTTAATATTCGCACTTTTTATTCAAAATTCTGGTGCAAAAGGCAACAGAGTTCAAAATATGCATTTGCTAGTGTGTGATTAGAAAAAAATACTGAGAGTGAAAGTTCTCCGAGTAGCTTAACACGGAGATTATAGATTCGCGAAGTCAGCTGAAGCACCGCTTTTTAAATCCCTTCGCAATACACTGGCTTCTTCGTCTGAATTATTAATAACATTTTTGCGTTAAGTGCTTGACGTCAAACGTTTAGATTTATTTAATTTGTTTAAACGTTTCCTCGGTCAGTCACCCAATCATAATAATATCAGAGGGAAAGGGGAGCTTTTAATACATTAAAAATAGCATATTAAGGACTTAAGGAGAGGGGCATGCGGCGTTGATTGGTTACGTCCATACTGTTAATTAGGATAAATAATCCAATACTAGTTTGCTTTAATTTTCGTTAAAGATAGATTTCGAATTGCTTTTTCGTAAACTGAGCTTGCTATATCATACAGCGAGTCTTTCTAAAATCAGATGGATATAACTTTTTTTCTTTTTAACGTAGGATTACGTTCCTCCATAACGGCCCTCCGGAAAGCAAAATTTCAGACGCTAAAACCGTCCGTCCGTACCTCGCGTGTTATAATTTTTGCAGAGTGCCAAACCCAGTCTGTATCGCTTGGACAAGCAGTAAACAATTAAACAGAATAGTACCAAAATGCGTCAAAATTTTTACATACATATATATATATATATATATAAAAGACACAGTTGAAAGTGTAAAACCAGTATATGCTCAGAACCACAAGAGCCAGGAACTAAAAACATGAAAAGATAAGTGAAAAATAGGTTTTAGACAGCATCTTGTGATCAGCGGTGCCGATACTGTCTAAAGACCAATGGATTGTTTTTAATAAGAATGATCTGAGAAATAAACATACTTAGACACCGTACAATCCATAAGAAACAGAAGGATATTTTATTGAAAATGTATCAGCAGCCCCCCCCCCCCCCCAAAAAAAAAAAATATATATATATATATATTTATATATATATATATATATATATGCATAACTCATACATACAAAAGAGGTAAGCAAAAGATAAGTAATCCTACGTTAATAACCCGTGGTAGTTTCGTTAGAAGAGACTGCATGAATTTTTTTTTGCATAAAAATATGTAAGCAAAAATTTTCCGGCTATTTTCAGTTTAAGTCTCCCCCCCCCCCCTCAAAAAAAAAGAAAAGGAAAGAAAAAAAAGCAATAGTTATGGTGATGAACGTTTCTTAAATTATTTCAAAAATAGTATACCAACAGAAAATATTCAGAGCGTATATTTTGAGGTTTCTTTATCTCTGATAGTCTCACTACTCACACACATTGCAAAGCTTCCTGGGCCTTATCTGCGGCGGTAATTTTTTCTGTAGACGAATGAAGTATATCTAAGAATAGTCTAAAGTCTAAAGGCTGTGGTCTTAGATAAAAATTAAATTCCTATATGATGTTTGCAAACGTGACACCCATGCATTATCATTTTATTTTTTTTATGTGTACTATTGAGGTCACTTCTCGTCTTGAAAAAAAGTAGAACATATTACATTCACTTCTAATACTACACATTTAAGACGGCTTGTTGCTCCCACTTGAAACAGCTTCGTGAAAATGTATCAATCGAAAAAGCAGTTAACGTGCAGATGTCACCGTGTTTTTGTGCTTTTCACGTATTGATGATCTTAAAGAGCTTCTAGGCTTTTCGAAAAGTGGAGTTCAAAGCAGGGATTCCCAAACTTTTGATGTTTCCGGCCAGTGGCGTAGCTAGAACTTTTGCCGCCCGGGGCGGTCTCCAATTTGCCGCCCTTTGTAAGTCAATCAATTGGTGGTTTTTATAAATTAATAAACATAAATAAATAGTTGTAATTGAGACTCACTATAGGTGGGGAACCTTTTTACCATTAGATGCCATATTTAAATTAGGCAGTAATAAAGGAGGCCGCTTAAGTTGATATACCTACAAATGCAACTTTTATAAAGACCCTACATTGACTTGACGATGAGGAAAAATATTCGAAATCATATAGTAATTCATAATTCATAGAAATCGGATAGTAAACTTATGAATTGAACAAGTGGTTTTTTACAACTAATACTAAATAAAAATATGCCGCCCCAAAATATGTGCCGCCCGGTGCGGATCGCACCCACCGCACCCACCGCACCCCCCTAGCTACGCCACTGTTTCCGGCACCTTTGGGAATGAGATTAGACACTTGGGGCAACCTTTTTAGTATTTTAGTATTTAATTAAAAAAAAATCAAAGTGGAATGTATATCAGGAAAATGTTAAATTTAATTTCTAATAAATGCTTGCCGATTTTACTAATTCATTGAAGTATATAAGTAACAAATACCAGGACAGCTAACATTAATACAGTTTCGAAAATAGCCATGGGATTCTGAATAGTAATACACTAGAGGATTGCAATGGAAATCGCTAAAATTAGTTTTAATTTATTAATTTGAGACTTGCGGTCGTTTGCTTAGAGTACAAATGGTCACATCAGGTCGAATAGTTGAGAGTGTGAGAAGTGCCAATTCATCCTCAGGAACTTGTTAATCGATCTGTGTCGTAATCTGCTGGGCGTGAGAGTAATTAAATCAACTTAATATTTACTATTGGTACCCGTCAAAACATGACGGCTGGATAGTAAATAAATGTACTAATACACAAATTATACTCATCACATCATAGCCAAATGCTGAAAATCATAATATTTAGAATAGAGAAATACACTTTAAAACATTAATTTTGAACCCAGTAAAAAGAAATGTGGTTACTCAACAGAGCGAAATAAGCATTTTCCGCCAGGTTTAATTCTATATCTCACAAACATAATTAAAAATAAATAATTACAAAATAAAAAGAACTTTTTATATACCACGTTTTTAAATGTTCTATTGAATCATATAAACTTGACAATTCTATGTATTAATAAATACTTTTTTAAAACTTTTTTTGATGAATTATCCCATCAACTGGAAAGAAAATGAAGTTAATTGGAAGTTAACTTGAATTTAACTTTTCGTTCCCATTCCGGCCAATAGATGGCTGCACCAGTCTACAAAACAAAATTAACTGAAAATAACTGAAAATTAATTTAATTCTGCTTAAAGATGACTAAAAGTATTAAAAAAATGCATTGTCATCGTGTTCTGGGCTATTCTAAAAGTTTCAAATGTCTAGCTAGTAGGGAAGTTAGTTAAAAATCGATTGCAAGATTTGTACTTGACAAACACACACACAAACACACAAGAAAGCAAGTTAATGAAAACATGGTAAAAATGACCGACAGAGAGCTAGAGAGATTCCTTGGAATAATCAAATGAACGTGCTTATGCGACCTCGTGCTTAGTAAGTATCTAAAGCCCAATTTAAACATGTCACTGAGCATGCGCAGAAACAAATTAACTTGTTTATACGGCCTCTTGCTTAGTAAGTATCTAAAGCCAAATTTACACATGTCGCTGAGAATACGCAGAAAGCAATTTTTTAATTGTAAATTATCGCTAATTAATAGAAATCGCTGTCACAAAGAACAAATTTGACACATCTATAGATTAAAATCCTTCGTTTAAGACCAAAATGAAGTAAATTGACGCAGTAGTTTTTTTCCCACGGACTGCCCAAAGAATCTTCTTAGTAACCAAAATATATAGATTTTAAGTGGGCCTTACAAATATTTTTTGTTTACCCCCAAAAAACTCGCGTTTCTTCTGGCCGATCTCACGGAACCTTAAAGCGCCGCGGCACATCGGTGGGTTCAAAGGAATCAAGTCTTTTGTGTGATAAGTCTCTCCACGATATCTATGTTCAGACACTTAAAAAGTGGGGGGAAAATCTCAGGCAAATAGCTCTGATTTGAAATAAGGTCACAAGTTCTTAACACCTGACAGATAAGTAATTTTACAAAGTCATGAAAAGTCTGATCCTTGCTGACAAATATGATAACGAAAGTTTTGTGTGGTAACACTTGCAGATAAACCTGTCGAGGTGTTTTCTATTTCTCTTTATATCTGTTTATAATATTGAGTAAAGAAACAACAGATAGCTCATGTTTATTTCGTTCGCATTTTTCGATTATTTCGCAAATCTCTTTTCTGGGTTTACTAGAAAATTATGTACGTGTAAGATAGCTTTATAAATTTTCGTCTGAAACATTTGGTATAAATTATTTGACTGAAATGTGAACGTCATTTGGGAAGAATATTTATTGGTGTTATCCTAAAATTAAAGTAAAGCTTGAGGAAGAAAGGAAAGTAAAACGAAGTACTTTTTTTTTACGCAGGAATATAATTTTAGCAATGATATAAACGTGCCTTTCATGCTCTTATCTATACACTAGACAGCACCCGTGCTTCGTTACGGAGTACATTCAAATTAAATACAACAGTCAATGTATGCAATTAATGCCAAAAAAAATAAAATAGATTTATAAAAAAATAGTAATGGATACTTTTATACACAAATTAATGTAGAAGAAAATATTCAAATTAAATACAATGGTCAATGTACGCAATTACTTTGTATGTTTAGTATCCATGAAACATACTAATTTGAATTAAATTCTTAAAAAGCTTCCATCTCAATTCGTCTAGTGGTTAAATTTTATATTTTACCTTATTTTAATATTTTTTTGTCAATTTATTTCGTTGTTACGCAGGCCGTGGTGGCATTGTAGTACAGCGCGCTGGTTTTCGGTGCTGAGGGTGCTCAGATCGAATCCTGGCGAAGCACCACTAAAACGCCTCCGTTTGTGGCGTCCCTTCATAGGGGGCAATGCTGGTCTGCCTATATGGTGCCCCCATAATAAAATGGCCAGCAGAACTGCGGTGAATTATAGGTGAATGTCTTCGCGATAAGTGCAAAAAAAAAAAAAATTAAAAATTCGTTCTTATGCATGTGACGCAAAATTAATTGAAAGTATCGCAAAAATAAAAGAAACCACGTGATCGGTATCTAACAAATTAAATTCTAAAAATTAATCTTTTAAAATTCATCAAAAATCAGAAAATGGAGGTAAAGAATCGAAAAAGATTTCCTTTTAAAGAACTTTTTATGATTTTTCTCGTGTTATAAATTTTATAATCCTCAAATTATTATCTTAAATGCAAACTTTAAAAAATGTTACAAAAACAGCTTAAAAATTTAATGTAAAAAAAATCTAAGAAGAATTTTTCAAAAATCTTTATGCACCCCTACACTATAGGAAGAATCGTCATGCAAAATTTCAGCCCTTTAGGTCCTGCGGTTTGGTCTGTGCGTTATCAGTCAGTCAGTCAGTCAGTCAGTTACGGTCAGTCACAGTTACGGGTGCTCGGATCGAATCCCGGCGTTGCGCTACTACAATACCTCCGTTTGTGTCGTCTCTTCATAGGGGGTAATGCTGGCTCGTCTATATGGTGGCCCTATAATAAAATGACCGGCAAATTTGCGGTGAATTACAAGAGAATGTCTACACGACAAGTGCCTCCGCTAGACACCCCCCCCCCCCCGAAAAAAAAACATCTGTTTAAAATACATAATTGCTAAAGTGTAATAATTTTTCACTGGTAAGTTTCGAAATTGAAATGAATTACGGCATTTTTCGGACTATAAGAGGCACCTTTATAAAGAAAATAAAATCGACTTAAAATTGGAGCGCTTCTTATGATCCGAAGGTAACATTAAAATTAAATGACGTAAATGAATATTTTATTTATATATATATATATATATATATATATATATATATATATATATCAGTGATTCTGAACCACTGTACCGCGTGATTCTTGGAGTGTGCGCCACTGCGAATACCCATACATAAGCGAAATCAAGACTTTTTACGTTGCTTTACAAATTGACGAAACAACTGATATCACCGGAAAAGCACACTTATTTGAATTAGTTCAATTCATTCACGAAAATAATATAACTAACCAATTTTTATGGTGTCGTGAACTACCTGATTTCACAACAGAACATATTTTCGATTAAATTAATTCGTATTTACAAGAAATTAAAATTTCGTGGAATTTTTTGCATTGGTATTTGCACAGACGGTGCTCCGGCTGTGACTAGATCTATAAAAGGATTTGTAAAGGACATATGTAAGGGAACATAATGGAGATATATTAGTTACCCACTGTTTTTTTGTTTTTTTTTTTGCATCGGGAAACACTCATTACAAAACAATTACCACCAGAATTGAAAATAGTGCCGGAACAAATTTTTAAAATGATTAATTATATAAAATCAAGACCATTGAAAAGTCGCCTATTTAGTCAATTATACCAGGCTATGGAGTCTAAACACGAATCGTTGTTATTGCACACGGAAGTTAGGTGTTTCACCAGAGGGGAAGTTTATCTCGAGTGCTTGAATAAATACGAGATAAAGATATTTTTTATTCAAGATAATAATGATTTTGTTGATTTGTTGGATGACAAAATATGGTGTGCTAAGCTAGCTTACGTATCGGATGTTTTTGTTATGTTTAATAATATAAATACAAGTATGCAAGGATTGTAAGAAAATAATTTAAGCTCAAACGATAAGTTGTAGGGATTTCAAAATAAAGAACTTTATGGAAGAATAAAGCACAAGAAGGCAGTTTAGAAAATTTTGAGTCAGTTCCAAAAGACCGTTATAAAATTATTCATAAAATAGTTATTGATCATTTGACAATACAAGAGCAAAGAATTGTTCATTACTTTCTAAATTTAAAAATAAAAAAAAATAATTGTATACGAAATCCATTTGTGATACGTCGGTGTATGAATTAACTTTGACAGAAGAGGAAGAACTAAATTCGGCGTGTAATAACCGAAATTTAATTTTAAAACATTATGAAGCATCAATTAATTCATTCTGGATTAATCTTAGGTACGATTATCCTACAATATCACAAAAAGCTTTAAGTGTGTTATTACAATTTTTTACATCTTATTTGTGCGAATTCTGATTTTCGGCTTTGACCAACATAAAAACGAAAAAACGATCCAGACTTTTAAATCTGGATCACGAAATGAGAGTGGCATTGTCATTTTTACGCCCAGATAGAAATGAAGTTATCAAAAAACAACAAGCTAAAATTTCGCACTAAATGTAATTTGTAGTTAAATAAACATTTAGTTTACTTTGTAATGCAATTTCATTTTATATTTCAATGAAAATTATTTCGTATGCTATTTTTACAAAATATATTATAGGTACATCAATCAATTATCCAAGTAAAATTCTTTTAAATTTATCTAATTGTTAGTGTGCCGTCAAATTTTTAAATTACTAAAAATGTAACGCGATGAAAAAAAGGTTGAGTATCACTGATATATATATATATTTATTTACATTCTTTTTTATATTTATTATATATATATATATTATTTTTATTAAGAAATTGAAAATATCTTTATATACCTAACAAAATACAAAATTTCGCACTAAATGTAATTTGTAGTTAAATAAAAATTTCGTTTACTTTGTAATGCAATTTCATTTTATATTTCAATGAAAATTATTTCGTATGCTTTTTTTACAAAAGATATTATAGGTACGTCAATCAATTATCTAAGTAAAATTCTATTAAATTTATCCTATTGTTAGTGTGCCGCCAGATTTTTACCATGTTTTTATTAACTTGCTTTCTTGTTTGTTTGTGTGTGTATTTGTCCCTTACAAATTTTGCAATCGATTTTTAACTAACTTCCCAACTAGCTAGACATTTGAAACTTTTGGAATAGCTCAGGACACGATGACAATGCATTTTTTAAATACTTTTAGCCATCTTCAAACAGAATTAAGTTAATTTTCAGTTATTTTCAGTTAATTTTGTTTTGTAGACTGGCACAGCCATCTATCGGCCGAGACGGGAACGAAAAGTTAAACGCAAGTTAACTTCCAATTAACTTCATTTTCTGTCAAGTTGATGGGATAATTCATCAAAAAAATTTTAAAAAAGTATTTATTAATACATAGAATTGTCAAGTTTATATGATTCAACTGAAAATTTAAAAACATGGTTTATAAAAAGTTCTTTTTATCTTGTAATTAATAAATTGTTAAAAGCGTACCGTGATGATAAAAGGCTGAAAATCACTGATATATATTACATATAGTTATCACATATATTATATATATTTTATTTATATTATTTATTATTATATATATATATTTCATTTTTATTAAGAAATTGAAAATATCTTTATATACCTAAAAAAAAGTACAAAATATTCTTTTCTAAAAATCCTCCCATAAATTTTAGGGGCGTCTTATCGTCCTAAAAATACGGTAATTACTTTTTCACGTAAGATTTGTTTCTTCAATTTTTCGTATTTAGTTTTCAAGATGGATTTCTAGAAAGATTGACTAAAACTGCTTAGTAATCTACTACCAATCATATATACTTAAGTTAAAACAATCCCACTGTGAATGCAATCAGAGGGTTCAACGACTCTGGGAAAATAGCAGTTTTGACATGATATCAAGGGACCCTGTTTGTTGTAGTTTTTATAAATACTTTCAACTGCATCATTGTAATAAGAATTCTGTTAATATTGGGGAATTTCATTCAGCCCCATTCGATTACAGAGTTACACCAATGGATAAAAAATCTCTCTTTTCTTGTTCATATACTCTAAGGTTTTTTTCTTTTTTTTAAACGTAGGATTACGTTCCTTCATAACGGTCCTCCGGAAAGCAAAATTTCAGATGTCCTGCGTCGCGAGTTATAATTTTGGCAGCGTGCCAAACCCAGTCTCTATCGCTTGGGCAAGCAGTAAGCAGTTAAACAGAAAAGTACCAAAATACGTCAAAATTTTTGACACACACACACATATATATATATATATTATATATATGTACATATATATATATATATATATATATATATATATATATATATATATATATATATATATATATATATATATATATATATATATATATATAAGAATAAGATGAAAGAGGAAAACCAGTAATAGCTCTAAAGCTACATGAAGCCAGGAACATCCAACATGTAAAGATAAGTATGAATACGGTTTTTGACAGCATTTCTTCATCAGCGGTGTCAATACTGTCTAAAAACCAATGGATTGTTTCTGATGAGTATGATCTATTAAATAAACACACTCAGACACCGTACAATCCATTATTAACAGAAGAATTGAATAATAAATGAATTTGTATTAAAGTACTTAACCAAAGAACACCAAGCCTGGCGCTAGTCAGAGTGGAAGTTAAGAACTTGTAACCGCAAGATGACTGACGTCATAACTTGCAACCATTGAGGTAGTGGATACTCAGTTACAGACTTACTTAGGTAACTTATTTTAAGACTATTATTCCATTATTTATTTAGTTTTATTATTGTTACTACTATTAGTTAATTATTTTTTATTATTCTTATGTTTTTATTTTTGTTTTTAGTAGTTATTATTTTTATTTTAACCTATTTATGTTTAACTTATTAATGCAACAGAACAAACTATTCATTAAAACAAAAACAACCAATTATGTTTTTGGATAGACTAACTGGGTAATTATTACTAGTTAGCACAGCTTTCAAGTCTATAATATGCTTAATCCTATTGTCTTTAGAACATAGCCTATTTATACGAACTAACTGATTTACAATAATGTTATTAAAAACAGATTTATGTAAACAGGTTAGATAATTTTGAAATTTAACAATATTAAAATTATATTCAGATCTTTTGTCGTATAAGTCATAAGTTAATTTATTGTTAGTACTTAATTTAATATTGATATCTAGAAAGTTTACATTAATATTATCATTGCTACTTTTAATTAGTTCCAAATTAGGAGGGTAAAAATTTAAGTCTATAGGATTATTACTTTTATTTATTACTATTATATCATCTATATATCTAAATATATTGTAATTACTATTTTCTATATTATTAATTTCAAAATAATATAAGTATAAATTAGCTAGCATACTTGAAGCATTACCACCTTGTGGTACACCTTTGGACTGTAAGTATATACTATTATTATGAACTATGTAATTATGTTTAGTTACTAATTCTAGGAGCCTATTGAAACGAATATATATATATATATATATATATATATATATATAGATACATACACTCATGGACAAAAAAATTAGCGCACCAAGAAATAATTGCGGGATCGTAACGAAACTTGCAATGAAGGTACATGTCGGGGAGATATGCAAATGATTAGAAATGCAGCGTGATTGCGCATTACGTATAACCGGTAGAGGGCGTTGAACATCGTACTCTGTGGAGTATAAAACAGGTAACCAAAGCTTGTTTGAGTGTGCTGAATCATTTACAAAGGAAGAGCTGAGATAGACATGCCATTACGCCGTGTTCGAAGACAATATAAACAGTTGTCGCAGTTTGAGAGGGGGAGAATCGTCGGGATGATGGAAGCTGGGTGGTCAGCTAGGCGAGTAGCTCGTCAATTAGGCCGCTCTGATTGTGTTGTGAGGAGGTGTTGGGACCAGTGGACCCGAGAGATGTCATGTACACGAAGACCAGGCTCAGGACGCCCTCGACAGACCAGTCGTCGAGAAGACCGCCACATTGTAAGAAATGCACGCGTACAGCCAACTGCTTCTTCGGCCGCCATCCAGGCACAGGTAGCACTTTCACTAGGGGCCTCTGTGTCTTCTCGAACCATACGAAGGTGCCTGGCTGAAGGACAGTTGGTATCGCGGCGCCCATTACGTGTGCTGCCCTTGACGCCCACCCATCGACGCCTCCGTTTGGAGTTTTGCCGCGCACGAGGAAACTGGACTACAACGGAATGGAACCAGGTCGTCTTTAGCGACGAATCCAGATTCAATCTCGGCAGTGATGACAATCGTGTTCGTGTGTGAAGAGCCCGTGGTGAACGCTTCAATCCTGCCTTTGCTGTACAGCGACACATCGCTCCCACAGCTGGTGTGATGGTATGGGGTGCCATTGCTTACAATACACGGTCACCCCTAGTATTGTTCCTTGGCACCATGACAGCCCAGCGGTATGTTCATGAAATCCTGCAACCACATGTGTTGCCACTCATGCAACGGCTCCCAGGAGCCATTTTTTCAACAAGACAATGCTCGACCTCATACGGCAAGGGTGTCACAAGACTGTCTCTGCACTATTACTACCCTTCCTTGAAATGCCCGATCCCCAGATTTGTCTCCAATCGAGCATATCTGGGATCATTTGGGACGACGAGTTGGGAATCCCACGAGTTTGAACGAACTAGAGGCAAGGTTACAGCAAATATGGAACGAAATGTCTCAAGACATCATACAGAACTTGTGTGACTCAATGCCGATCGTATCGCATCGTGCATTCGCGCTAGAGGGTGTCCAACGGAGTAATAACTCCTCCGTTTTTTTGCCTTTTTCTCTGAAATAAATTATCCTTTTTCTTTGATTTTCTTATCATTTACTTATATCAAAGTAGTCATTACGTATGTAAAATTTCGATTCATTTTGACGACTCCTTCTTGGTGCGCTAATTTTTTTGTCCAGGAGTGTATATACATAACACATACATACATATATACATACAAAAGAGATAAGAAATGATAAGTAGTCCTACGTTAATAAACCGCGGTAGTTTCGTTAGAAGAGACTACCTGAATTTTTTTTTTTTTACCGTTATATTTGACTAAATGCAAGACTCACCCTAACGAATAAGATCATACTAAAGCAGTTAGTGAAATTTTACCTACTGAGGACAGGGATATTTCCTATAATTTAAAATCTAGGATATTCTCTACATGAAATAACTGTTCACTGAATACTTAAATAAAGTGTTAAAGGAAATAAAATGTAGTGTTTTATGAACCTTTTATTGATATTATTTGAAATAAATGATAATTAAAAATTATTAACTTTCTGTATTTCTTCAAAATTCCTTTATAAAAATTATTAACAAACCGGGAATATTACGTCCAATATAAAAAATAATAAAGAATTATGTATGATGATGACACTCGTAAGGAAATTACTTTTCGCCCTTTGACCCAGTTTGTGGAAGCAAGATGACACTTATTTGGCGGCATTAATCCGCAAGGGGTTCATAGTTCTACGCTGAATTAATTTTAATTTCTGTTTGTGAGTTATTTACTGTGAAATTTGTATAGAAAAATAGCTTTTGCCGTCTAATGATGCATTTTATAATGTATAATCTTCCTAGTGAAAAACTTATATTAGGGCTAGATGGAGGATCCGAATTAAATCATTCTTCATTTCCAGTATCTTGTTGAATAAAATTATTCCTCATAGTAGCACACAAATAATATTTAAACCCGTCTAGTTTTTCTTTCTGAGAATAAATATCTTTGGTATCGAAGGAAAAATATTTTATTCCTTTCAAACTGAAATGAAGATCAAAAACTAAACCTAGTTTTAAAATTATTCAAAAGATGGCAGCACTGTCATAATTCTCTTAAATAGTAAAAAGTAAATGTTCTGGCAGATTAAACAATTTACTGGCAACGGACGTTTAAAATTCCTCGTTATGAGACATATTAGATCACACCTGTTGGTGATACTGATTGTCTTTTCAGGTGCGCCTAAAAGAAAGTTTGAAGGTAAATTAGATATTTCTGTACAGTTTATTTGCAAGGGGTAATACATAAAGAAATTTTGTAAAATTTGGAGCACGAAAAAAGGGGTTTAAGATATATATGTGGTGTAAAGTGTTGATTGATCGTTGAATGAACAGTTTAATTAATTTATATAGGGGGACTTAATCAGAGCTTCTAAGAGAAGAAATTCTGCGAGAGGCCCGTTAACATGCTATTTGAAATGTTAACCGAAATTCTCAGAATTTTTTTTTTTTAAAATCGATTCACCAAACTCTAGTCTCATGTAAAGGTGAGGGCAAGAAATTACAATCATAACTTTTGAAAATTATTTAGGGAATTCAGTAACAAACTTTGTTTATAAATTATTTTGTGAGAACTTTTGCAAATTGTCACACTTTGTAGGCACTTTTATAGAAAATTATAAAAGTGATTTTATACTTTATACTTAATAAAGCACATTTATAACGTATCTTTTTTTTTCGGCTTTACAGTTTGACTTTCTTATTTTCGACATTTTTTAACTGGTCTTTAATCGGATTTTTTGACAACGAAAACCAATGTAAGGGCATCAAATAGGAAAATAAATGTTAAGGTAACTTTAAGAGTTTATCATGAAACTAAATTTATTTCATGTAATTTAAACTTTCAAATAAAAGAGACCAATGACCAGGGCCGAATTTAGACTTGCTGAGGCCCTAAACTATTCAAACCTCAGGGGCCCCCTGCTGTTTTAAATTACATCAGCTGGTGTCGGAAAAAATTTAAATATGCACGCCTTTTTAATGTATGAACATATATTTCTTTTAATTTTTATTAAAAGATAAAAAAGGATGTGTTTACAAAGTTACAGAAATAATTATACAATTAAAGGGTTTTAAAAACGACAAATAAGGCTCATTGAACAGAAAGTTTCAAATTAAAATTTTAAAATAAAAGGTAAAAATTAAATTAATATAACAACATAATTGGTAGTATATAAAAACTTAATCTTTTATTCAGGTGAAAATTTAGTCTCAATCAATTATACAATGCGCTTAAATTATTTTAATGTTGCATTTTGTATATTTAAAATTATTTAGAAGTTATCGTGATATGTCTGACTTCATTTGAGTGATTTTTCTACGAGATATTTTTATATCAATTTTTATATATATTTTGTTTTTTTATTTGAGGCCCCGGCAGATTGTGAGGTCCTAAGCTGTAGTTTTTTAGCTTATACGTAAATCCGGCCCTGCCAATGAAGAAAAAGCAGGGCCTTATTGTTTATTGCTTCTCGTGCCCTCTAGCTGGAATCATTCCAGACTATAGCGTTCCAGGTCCATATAGAATAGCGGACTGAGGGTTGTGGATCTGATTTATAATGGACCCTTAAGGATCCGAATCCGATTTAGCCAGGTGCCACCTCAATTTTGACTGAGCACCCCCAAGGGTGACATCTGGTGGGGACCGCAGCTTCTCCCACCCTTTCTGATCTCATACAGGAACTTCCTGGTCTATATATTTAGCATGCCCACATCCGGCGTATACAAGGAGGTATTTAATGGCTCTTGTCGGGATTCGATCCAAGCACCCTCAGCACCGAAATCCGACGCGCTACCACTGGGTTACCTCAAGCCATAGCAGGGCCTTAGTCTCAGGGAATGAGAAAATAAGGACGTCATCGTTACGTATATTCGTTATTTGTAATCGACAATGACGCGTTTCTTAACCATTGAAAAACTGAAATTAAAATTTAGCTCTCTACGTGCAAATTTAATAATTTTACGTAAATAATGTAATGAAGTAATTCTTTTTAAAATTTTTAAAATTTCATTTTTTTTTCATAGGAATAAGGCAATTGCACACAGCATGTCACATCTGAACTCGGTTGAAAATTAAAGGTAAAATGTTTGTTGTTAAATGTATAGATCACTGAAACTCGTAGAGAAACGTATATCAAACGCTGCACGTGTAAAACGCACCACATCAGTTTTCTGCCCTTCGTGTCCTTCGGTGACTTCAAAAGAAACTACCCGATTGAAAAAATACTCGATTTTTGTTGATCCAAGAAATCTATATATTTAAGTTGCTAAGCCGATTTTTTGGCAGTCCGTGAGAGAAACTACTGCATCAATTTACTCCGTTTTGATCTTAAACGAAAGAACTTAATCTAGAGATGTGTCAAATTTGGCTTTTGTAACCTCAATTTCTATTAATTAGCGATGATTCACAATTGCTTTCTGCGCATGCTTAGTGACATGTTTAAATCTGGCTTTAGATACTCACTAAACAGGAGGCCGCATAAACACAATAATTTGCTTATTCCGAGATATCTCTCTAGCTCTCTCTCTCTCTACGCCATTTTTACCATGTTTTTATTAACTCGCTTTCTTGTTTGTTTGTTTGTGTATGTGTTTGTCCCGTACAAATCTTGCAATCGATTTTTGACTAACTACCCGACTAGCTAGACATTTGAAACTTTTAGAATAGCTCAGAACACGATGGCAATGTATTTTTTAAATACTTTCAGCCATCTTTAAGCAGGATTGAATTCATTTTCAGTTAATTTTGTTTTGTAGACTGGTGCAGCCATCTATCGCCCGGGACTGGAACGAAAAGTTAAACGTAAGTTAACTCCCAATTAACTTCATTTTCTTTCAAGTTGATGGGATAATTCATCAAACAAATTTTAAAAAGTATTTATTAATACATAGAATTGTCAAGTTTATATGATTCAATAAAAAATTTAAAAACATGGTATATAAAAAGTTCTTTTTATTTTGTAATTATTTATTTTTAATTATGTTTGTGAGATATAGAATTAAACCTGACGGAAACTGTTTATTTAGCGCTGTTGAGTAACCACATTTCTTTTTATTCGGTTCAACAGTAATTTTTTAAAGTGTATTTCTCTATTCTTAATATCATGATTTTCAACATTTGGCAATGATGTGTTGAGTATAATTGGTGTATTATTACATTTATTTACTATCCAGAAGTCATGTTTTGATGGGTAGCAACTAGTAAATATAAAGAGTTGTACGGAAACATCGCTGGTACCTTCAAAGTTCATAATGACGTGATAACAAAATTCCTCTGTACTGTGGGATATTTATACCCCGATTAACTGTGAGAGATACACAGCCATTATTGATCTTTTGGAAGTACCTGGGTAAATTCCAGTGATGACTATGATTAATTTGAATAAGTATGCGCGTGAAAATGGTTAATAAAGGTTTTAAAAAATTTACTTTACAGTTGCTGTTGTGTTGTTGTTTACACCACTTGACCGACAGCAACATCAGATCAAGTCCCAAAGGATATGGGTGATGAAGGTACGGCTCCTGTTTTGACTGGCACCACAAGGGTCGGAGTCCGACTTGGCCAAAGGACCAGTCCCGTAATATTGAACCGAGTCAAGTGACGAGACCAGAACTGTTGACCCCGAACCTCTAGAGGTAATTTTGAGAACTTGGAGGACATTGCAGCCACGACAGATTTTACGTGCACCAGCCGTCATTAGTGTTCACGGCAGTGGATTTGTCAGCGACAAGTATCGAACCAGTAACTTTCAGATCACTAGTCTGCTGCTGTTGCCAACTGGGCCACTGCGCCCTTACTTTACAGTGGATTATTGTGTTGAGTTAAGAAAAGTTAAATTTAAATGAACAATTAATTAGGAGAAGTTAATTAAGAGTTAGAGAAACATAAAATGTATGTTAGAAAATATTTTAATTTAATTAAAAAATTTTCCTTTTTTCCCAGTTCTATATTATTTATATTTTCATAATTTTTATCTTGATTTTTATTTATTTATGATAAATGAACGGACGTGTCAGGACAGCCAATAATTGCATTGTATGCCGTAAAAATGGAACTTTTCAGAGATTTTAAATGAACCATGTATAGTGATTTAAACAGGATGTAATTGAAATAGTAATTAAACTTTCATAGAAAATCAGAAAAATTAAAAAAAATAAGTAAATCATAGTGTATCTCCGTTTACTGGACATTTTGGAATTATTTCAGTCAGCCCATAACTTTTTTTTTCTTCTTTGTTTCTCCTCTCATGATGCAAGAATAATCCGGAGTTCAGTGTAACTTCAGACATTTCGATGATTTCGAGCATCATTAGGTTTTATTTATTCCGTTAAAACTTTCTCCACAAACCCGAGAGAAGTTACAAAACGTTCTTGATTTTTAACTGTTCTCGTAATCTAATATAATCCGGTATGCAGATGGACACGTATATTCCTCCGCATCAGAACTGATGTACGCCCGGTGGTTTAATTAGTTTAAAATGATCCGGAATTTCCTGGATATTGTTGTTTGCCGATATAGAACGGGGTGCGGAGGGACAGGGGACGTTAAGTTTGCGATGATGCGTGTTTTGGCGTCAATTCTTTTCAATAACTCGGCAGGAAATTATGTTTCTGCTCCAGGAATTTTCCCAGGAAGCGGGTTTCATGCAGTCGCATTTGATTGACGCGAGTTATAAGGTTAACGTGAACGAAGGACGTGATTAGAATGCGGAGGGGCGGGCTTAGGCAGTTTAAAGGACAAAACTGGTTTAAAATGAAATGAACCATCATATTTTTGATTTAAAAGTGTCGCGGTTCAGTAGGTTTATTGATTGTCCTCAGATCGAAGCATCTGAGTTAAGATACAGTATACTAAGGGTACAATCTTGAAACTTCATTGTATTGAAGCACCCGAGTTAACATACTATGAATTGAAGGTACAATTTTGTTAATATATAATGTTAGAAGTCAGTAGGTTTATTGATTCTCCTCAGATCGAAGCATCTGAGTTAAGATACAGTATACTAAGGATACAATCTTGAAACTTCATTGTATTGAAGCACCCGAGTTAACATACTATGAATTGAAGGTACAATTTTGTTAATATATAATGTTAGAAGTCAGTAGGTTTATTGATTCTCCTCAGATCGAAGCATCTGAGTTAAGATACAGTATACTAAGGGTACAATCTTGAAACTTCATTGTATTGAAGCACCCGAGTTAACATACTATGAATTGTAAGGTACAATTTTGTTAATATATAATGTTAGAAGTCAGTAGGTTTATTGATTCTCCTCAGATCGAAGCATCTGAGTTAAGATACAGTATATAAAGGGTACAATCTTGAAACTTCATTGCATTGAAGCACCCGAGTTAACATACTATGAATGGTAAGGTACAATTTTGTTAATATATAATGTTAGAAGTCAGTAGGTTTATTGATGCTACTCAGATCGAAGCATCTGAGTTAAGATACAGTACTAAGGAAACAATCTTGAAACATCTGAGTTAACAGACAATGAATGGTAAAGTACAATTTTATGTATATATATATATATATATATATATATATAAAACAGTTCCGTAACTGACTGACTCACTGACTGACATACAACGCACAGACCAAACCGCTGGACCTAAACGGCTGAAATTTTGCATGACGATTCTTCTTATAATGTAGGGGTGCACTAAGAAAGATTTTTGAAAAATTCTTCTTAGATTTTTTAAAATTAAACTTTTAAGCTGTTTTTGTAACTTTTTTTTAAGTTTGCATTTAAAATAATAATCTGAGGGTTGTAAAATTTGTATCACAAGAAAATCATAAAAATTCCTTTAAAATGAAATCTTTTTCGAATCTTTACCTTCATTTTCTGATTTTTGGTGAATTTTTAAAGATTAATTTTTAGAATTTACTTTAGTAAATGCTGATCACGTGATTTCTTTTTCTGGTAATTTAAATTATTTTATCGTCACGTTCATAACAACTAAATAGACAAAAAAATATTTTTTTCTTGCTAATGCGGCAGACGATTGGAAATTATCTAAAAATATATTAAAATACAGTAAAAGATATGTTCCTCAAACTGTATTATATTAACTGTACTATATTCTTTAGTATGTTCTATTAGATTTAATTTGAATATTTTCTTCTACAATATTTTGTCTATAAAAATATCCCTTCCGATTTTTTTATAAATATATTTTTTCGTTTTTTTTACTTCAATTGCATACATTGATCGTTGAATTTATTATAAATATATATTTAAACATATTTTTGGCAATAATTGCATACATTGACCGTTGTATTTAATTTGTATGTACGCCGTAGCGAACTACGGGTTTTCAGGTTGTATATATATATTGTTAGAAGTCAGTAGATTTATTGATTCTCCTCAGATCGAAGCATCTGAGTTAAGATTCAGTACCAAGGAAACAATCTTGAAACTTCATTGTATCGAAACATCTGAGTTAAGATTCAGTACTAAGGAAACAATCTTGAAACTTCATTGTATCGAAGCATCTGAGTTAACAGACAATGAAGGGTAAGGTACAATTTTGTTAATATATAATGTCAGAATGCTTAGCATATTGAACAGAGTCACTTGCGGGCAGGTATTGTGTTCGACCCCTGAAACGACGACAGTATGCTTGTGATGAGTTTGAGTTTTTTTTTAAAAATGAAAATTCGCAGTTATCAGACTATGATAGGAGTATCTCTTTAGGGAACATTCGCAAAATAATCTGAGAATGATCGGCAGGAATTTGATTAACTTAAATAATTTCTTAACTGTTACTAGTTTGTAACCGTCAAAACATGACAGCTAGATAGTAAATAAATGTACTAATACACAAAATTATACTTAACACACCAGTGCCAAATGTTGAAAATCATAATGCGCAGAAACAAATTAATGTGTTTAAGCAGCCTCGAGCTTAGTATCTAAAGCCAAATTTAAAAATGTCACTGAGCATGCGCAGAAAGCAATTTTTTTAATTGTAATTTACTGCTAACTAAACAGCGCGAAATAAAAATTTTCAATCAGGTTTAATCTTATAGTTCACAAACATAATTATCATATAAATAAAAATGGCATAGAGAGATCTAGAGAGGCTCCTCTGGACAGTGGCGCACCCAGGATTTTTTTTTTGGGAGGGGGTCCAAATGAACGGATAAAAATATTTATAATGCAAAATCAATATTCATAATGCAACTTCTATTTATTTGGGGGGTGTAGGTCCCCTTGCTCTCCCCCCCCCCTGGGTGCGCCACTGCCTCTGGATAAACGTGCTTATCATTAAAACGTGTCAATGAGCATGCGCAGAAACAGTGAGTTTCTAAAGACAGATTTAAACTTGACACTGAGCATGCGTAGAAATCATTTTTTAATTGTAAATATTCGCTAATTAATAGAAATTGCGTTTATAAAAACCAAATTTGACAAATCTACAGATCACAATCTTTCGTTTAAGACCAAAATGAAGTAAATTGATGCAGTAGTTTTCTCTCACGGACTGCCCCAAAAGTCGGCTTGGAAACTTAAATATATAGATTTTTCTTTAGATTACATACTTAATAGCTATATTTTCCAAATTTGTTTCACCGGGTGATGGCCCAATGGCCCAATCGCTGATACTACAATCTGTGGGTTCGCGTCTCACTACTGGCATGGATGTTTGTAGCCGTTCGGAATCGGCTTTTAGCAGTAGGTCCCTGTCTAATTAGGCATCGTTTAGAAAAAAAGACCATATCGCTCTGAACCAACCAACCTAAGCCTGTTGCCTCCGCTTACTGGGAAAAAAAAAAAAAAAAACGCCTTAGGTTCAATGCCATAAATTAGGGAGCTATGTTTTGATCTGATGAAAGTTGCGCCCCTCCCTAAAGACTTCAAGGATTTTCTCAATTTCTCTAAGGAATTATAAGAATTGAAAAATTTTGAATCGGAACATTTCTGCTTTTAACGTAGGATTACGTTCCTCAATAACTGTCCTGCGGAGAGGAAAAAATTGTCCTGCGTCGCGAGTTTTAATTTTGGCAGCGCGCTAAACCTAGTAGCAGTAAACAGTTAAACATAAAAGTAACAAATTGCGTAAAAAAAAGGTAAGCAATGATAAGTAATCCTACGTTAATAACCCATAGTAGTTTCGTTAAAAGAGACTACCTAATTTTTTTTTCTTCTTTTCTCAGACGAATGCCTGAAAAGTTAAAAAAAAAAAAGCTTTTTTGCAATACATATTATTTTTAAAAATAATTTTTTCATCTGATCATAACGATTCTCTGTATAGATAAGGCAATAAAGTGAAGCGTTCCTTAAATACCTTATTAAATTTAAAATGTTTTTATTACAGATATTTTATTTTAGCACCTTCAAACTCGACCGATAATTTGCTAGGCAGTCATAAATGTTCTGACAAAAACTAGGAAAATTTTGCTGTTATGGTATATTGGATTTTTATTCCAGACCAAAGTGTGCCATTTAAAGAAAAGTTTGAGAACCACTGATGTATGCCCTAAATAGAAAGCATTTCCTGTTACAAATTTTCGACTAGAGACTCTGATAGCAATCTTTCAAAAGATTTATCATAATATAACACATAAAGTTTAATATCTTTAAAAATCATTCATACTGATAATAATTCATGAATATATTCAAACAAATGGAATAGCGTTCATTGTCTCTAACGTATTCCGAAGCTATTTCACGCAGTTGAGTTTAAAACGAAAACGAAATATATGTCCACGCTTATTATTGAATACGTTGCAGAGACATGTCTTCATTTTTAGAATAACTCAAAAAACACTGAAAAGAAACTACTTTTTACACGGAAGGATAAAAAGATTAAAAGGATTGTCGTAAATTAGTAATAAATAATTATTTTTGGGGATTTTAAAAGCCGACTGGGCTTCCATTCAGGAAATGAAATCATGCTTAATAATATTGCTACATCAGCTTTTGAAATTCGTGAATAGAATTTTTTATTACTAACTTATGGTGAACCTTTTAACGTTTCTTCTCTCTTATCACCATTTACTAGACTGGTGATATCATTTTCATTTAATTATTTCATTTAATTATAATTGCTGTGTACTATCCTTATTGGATTCGCTCGTCGCAATGTTAACCTATGGAGAAAATGTGTCCAAGGATTGCCGACTTGGATTGAAATCTCTCTATTCTAAAAAAGAGTAACTCCCGCTGCAGCAGTCGCTGCCGTCGCTGTCAAAAGCTTGTCACGCTATCTCCTCCGAAATCGCTAGGGGTATGGGGGTCGAGACCGATACCAATAGATGCAGAAAAATGTGGGGAACAAAGTGAAACTTGTCTCATCTTCGTCGGACTTTAAGTTTTTTTAAATTTCATTTTATGTTTTGTGGGAAAATATTGACTTTTTCCTCTTCAGATTACGATAACTCGTCAAAAAATGATCGTAGAATTTGATTTTTTTTACAATCTAAGACTACAGACATTTCTCTTTCAAACTGGACCTCATTTGTTTTAAAATATTTTAAAACAGACTAATATTTTCATCAAAAAATTAAACACAGTTTTTCAAGAAATATCGTCCCCTATGTGGATGTAATATCGATGCTCCTCGAGTTTTTATATTACAAAGAAAATATTTACATCATCTGCAAGCTGAAAGCTTTCTCATTCATATACCTCATTTCAAGTCTATATCTTAAATTTTCGATTTTTAATTGGATTTTAAAGCTGATAACTCAACAGTGATGAAACGCCCTTCGCATTAAGTGTGACAACAGTAAATGAATGGAAGCTGTTACGTTGCCCGAGAATCACCCCTATGTACTCGTCTCTCGCTATTAGCCATAACATAGGAGCGAGCTTAGCGAGCCTAGGGCCGAAGCCCCTAGTATTTAAAAAAAAAAAAAGCTGTACTCCATAATAGAGAAAGAAACTTTACACGTTGGGCATTTTTCGTTTAAAAAAATGCAAATAATATTTTAAAATTTAGATTATTCGGGGAAAAAATTTGATGTAGTGTGTTTTAACGCTCATAAATTCGTTTGATAGACGAAATTTATGAAATTAATCCTGTTGCAAAGTGCAGAAAAGTTCCGGCTACCTGAAAATACCTTTTTTTATTGGATTATCAGCCCTTATGTAGCTGTAAATACTAGGCAAATTTTCTCCTTAGGTTAACATTGAGGTGAGCGAATCCGAAAGGGTTAGTACATAACAAACAGCCTTAATCCGTCTGATTTGAGATCCCCCCCTCCCCCGCCGCTTTCGCGTCAAACGTTTCAGTTATAATTAATGTATTGCCTGTTGTAATTCAACGCACTCTTGTAAGCAGAATCAAACTTCATTATTTCTGACATCTAGAACACGTATAGATTCCGATATTAAAGTCGTATCGAGCAAGGAAAATAACTTTTATTGCTCATAGAAGAAAGATGAGCTATTTCAATCCGAAGAACCGGTGTCACCAATTAATGAGAAAAAATTTGGTACTTCAGAAAAATGTTTTTGAACAAAAACAAAAACACCTTTTCATGTCACAAAACTGTCTGCTTTAAGGTAAAATATTTCCAGGAAAAGGGTATACCAGATTTCTTAGCAATGGACTTCTGAACGTAAAATAGATTGCGTTGAGGAGTGATAAACTCTACTCTACATTGGTTGTAGTAGGTGACTAGTCCGTATTAGTTAGGATTCTTTTTTTCGCTTTGGTAAGAGCTGAAAGTTGTTTTGGAATTTACATGTTGCCTAAAATATGTGAGAGTCTTCTTTAGTAGAAGGAGCTCTTTGTTTTCATATAAGCTAAATGATATACAGGTAACCCTCCTATAACACGGTAGATAGGTTCCTAGAAAATTTCGTGTTGTGTGAAACTGTGTTATATGAGACCCAGAGACAGTTCAAAAAAGGGGGGTTACGGTCTGAAAACTTGTTAAAAACAAGCATTTTTTTTAAATTCCATATAAGCAACTTAATTTTTATTAAATATATAAATGTATGTACAACACAAAACGTAAAGAAACAAAAAAGATATTATTTTCATTTAATGCGACCTTAATTTAATAAATTTCTTCCTCATCACTACTCAGTATAATCAAACGAGAACGTTTTTTCGATTGAACGATATCACCTTCTCTTTCGAACCTTTTTCTTCATTTAATTTTTTTGCACTTTCTATCCTCTTTAAAAAATCTGTAATTTTGGTTTATTTGCTGGTTCTTAAAAGGTCATTGTAGATTCACGGTATGTAGATAGACAATTTTGCAGCTCCCTTTTGAGTTTTCGGCTTATTTTGGTGGAAGGGTCTGCAGTCAGGAAAAATGATTCAAGATTTTCGGCTAAGCTTAGGTCTTCTTGTAATTTTATAGAGTTAGAAATGAATAAATTATAATTTGTTTATACATTTTCACGTAAAGCCACTATAGTTCATTATTCCTTCACGTCATTATTTTAAGGAAATTTAATTTTAAAATGTGTTAAACAAAAGTCATGTTATCTAGTGTTATAGAAGTACAGTGTTGTACAATGGTTTTCGCAAATTTTTTATCGTGTTAGAGCGAAACCGTGTGACAGATTGCAGTGTTATACGAGGGTTCTCGCAATTTATCTTGCCGTGTTAGAGCGAAACCGTGTTGTAAGATGCCGTGCTGTAGGAGGGCTACCTGTACTGAATGCTGCTAGATGCCAAAATTCATAGAAATACTCTATAGCTTACCAACTGTGATGGTACCGTTATGTATTTTTTATAGGAAGGGAAAAAATAACATGCATAGCTAGTAAGGAAGTTTGTAACCACCGAAGATGTTTTGTCCTCTCCCAAATTTATTTATCGATACTTATTTTACATAATAAATAACGCCACTGAACTACAGCTAATGTCATTATCTGCACACAGAACTAAAGTCTTCAGAAAACAAATGCTTGACTACGTTGTCTTTAATGCACTAGTTCAAATTAATAAAACAGACTTTTAAAAACTTTAAAATTAATAGATACAGACCACGAAAGAAAACAGTATTCTACAAACAGCTGCAAAAGAGGTCAAGAGTGTGATGTGGTTAAGACCAGTTAAGAGTCTTATACTTCGTCCTGAACTTGTCGATTAGACTCCTAATAGAAGTGATTGGTTATAATCCAACATTTTAGCTCGCTTCTCTCTTCAAGTGAGACAATTTATTATACCGAATACATGTGATGTCATCTGCGTCAAGATCCCGATGAAAGTAGAAGTTATGCTAAAGATGGACATAAACGAGAGATAGCTATTGAACAATTTCAAGGAGAAAATAAAACAGAGCAGCGTAAGAATCTTGATGTCACGATTTTTAAGATTTGTTGGGGGAAGCTAAGGTGATTTTCGATCCTTGTTTGGTATTTATATCACAAGCCAGTTCAATATAGCCTTTCTTACCACAGTGTAAGATCTCCCAAATTCAAGTTATTTCTATCTGTTTATGTCAATCAGTTAGTTGTTATTCAGATTCAATTTTCCCCAAAAGTGTTTTTACGCAACAGTGAAAAATTGATAAGAAAGTTTGCTTATTAAAAGATAGGAAAATTTCCTCTCCCCAAATACAAAGCAAACTATAAATTATTATTTCATAAAAAAAGGTTATTGCAAATGTCCTTTTGAAAATATATAAGGGATTTCATGTATATGTTGTGCAGAATACAGCACCTTTATTGGGATTAAACTTTCCAGGTTGTTCAGTTTGCCAGATATAAATTCTAATAACATATTGGAGAATTTGGAAATATCGAGGAAATATATTTTCGTTATTAATTGAAGAAGGAAGCTTAACGTCTACTTATACCAGCTAGCTAACTAGCACACACACAAAAAAAATGCAAAATCAATTTTTGTCACGATTTCATAAACTTCCGACATGCTCATATATATTTATATATATTTTAAGGAATATAAAAACGTTTTTTTTTTCAAGTAATTGAAGCTTTTTCTTGTAACGAAAAAAAAGTATCATAAATGTACTACTATACGGAATAATTTTATTTTTTACGCCTGAATTATGTATTCCGATCTCAAAGTGATGTTTCTATAACGGAAATTTTAAACATGCCTTTGTCGGAATTCCGAGAACTTGGACATAATTTTTTCGTGATTGATATGGAGAGATCGACACTTGATGCACGCAAGCGGGGATTAAATGAATTTTTATAGGCTATTACGAGAGGTTTTCAGCTAAAGAGATTTCAGGGGACGACCGGTGGAAAGGAAGAAAATTAGAGACCTAATTTTTACCAGTTACTCGCTATTGCATTAAAATGCATTGGAGGCAATTAGAGGGAATTCAAAATGCTTTAATATCGTACATTCTCTTTTTTTTCAAAGGAAACCATACTACAAAATTTCATAGAAATTTATAGTGAAATTACAAGGAAACGAAGTTTTAAACCTGACATGTTGTTGTTGTTCTAGTGTCTTCTAATGCCCCCTGGCAGTTATTTATCCCAGATCAGGTATCTATAGGATAGTGGGTATGCGGCTATGATTTGTATAATGGCACCACAATGGTCGGAGTCCGATTTAGACTGGTGCTACCGCGATTCTGACCGGGACCCCAAGGGGTGGTATCTGGGCGAATCGCACCCTCTCCCACTCTCTCTGACATCATAGAGGGACATTCCAGTCTGAGGATTTAACGTGCCCATATCCGGCCTAGACACGGAGCTATTTAATGACACTTGTCGGGATTCGATCCGAGCACCATCAAAACCGAAAGCCGACGCGCTACCACTAGGCTACCTCACATGTGATTGCCGGGCTTTAAGAATTCAAGCGAAAAATTTGGGGTAAACTCTGAGCTAAGAGCACGGAGTTTTGTTGAATTGTACCCGTCACTTTCTCAGTTGAGTGGTTAGTGGAAGTTTCACGGGTGGTTATGAACTGTTGATCAGCTGATGCGCGTCAGCTGATGCGCGTCAGCTGATACGAGAGAGAAGACCTGCCACTGTCAACTTGCTTTTTTAAAAAATAGTAATGTATAGGATTGAATACTAAAAGTAGCTGTTTTATACCGGGTTTCATGTTCATCAGGAAGTGACAAGTAATTGACTGATATCTACCAAGTGAAAAATAAAGACCTGATATAAAGGTCAATAATTCAGTTTTCTTGTATTAGTTATGAAAAAACATATCTCTAAAAGGGAGACGATAGTAATCTATACTTATATATAAAGAGAGAGCGATTTTGTACGTGGAGGGTAATCTTCAGAACCACTGTCCCTATTTGAAAAATTCTTTCACTGTTTGAAAGGTACATTATTCCAGATGGACATAGGCTATATATTATGTACATCTGATCAGTAGAAATAAGGTTAGGGGGTTAAACCTAACAATCTCCATTGTTTCCGCTACTCCATTGTCTTCTACCGCTTTTTGTTCCGAAGATTTCAACGATCCTTATCGTGGTGCTATCGCGGTGAGCTTCTGTTCTGACGCTAGCGGTTCGAACCTAGCCGTTTTCCGGCACGCCTTTTTCTTTTAAAAAATTTATTTTAATTATTAAGTAACATAAAATTAATTTAAGGTATTATTTAGGTTATTATTAAGGTAAAAAAAGATTTACAATTTATTGGCTATCAACTGGAAATTTATTGGTATAATATTTTGTTCAACCCGGACAAAGTCGGGACGGGCCGCTAGTGTAGTATAAAGATATAAACTGTGGAAAAAACTAGTAAAATAGAATTTTTCAGTGTAAAGACATTGTTTTACGGTATTATTATTATTATTTTTCCCATGCGGAGGCCTTGTCCTTAGACATTCGCCTGATATCACCGCGGTATTGTTGGCCTCTTTATTGTAGGGGCACCATATAAGTGGTTCAGCTTCGCCCTTTTTGAACCGGTCCCGTAATTTTGAACCGAGACAAGTGACAAGACCGGAAACACTTGACCACTGTGTACCTCCAGAGGTAAGTTTGAGAACTTGGAGGACATTGCGGCTACGACAGATTTTTCGTGCACCAGCCGTCGTTAGTATACGGCAGGTGCACGAAATTTACGCAGTGGATCTGTCAGCGACCGTCATTGAACCAGAGGTGTTCAGATCACTGGCTCGCTGTCTTTACCAACCGGGCCACTGCGCCCTTGTTTTACAGTATTATTCATAAACAGTATTTTGCTAATCTACTAAAGAAGCAGAGACAGTTTTAGTTTATAATGTTGATTGAATCCATGTAGGAGTACTGAACTGAAACTTATAGGTGTAAGATATACAAATTTAAAGTCATATAAAATGATGGATAATCTTAACCTCTTCCTTACGGTTTGGGATAGCATGTATCCCAAGAATACGGCCCCAAGAATGAATACATACACACACACACACACACACACACACACATTATATATATATATATATATAAATGAAGCAAAGTGTGTCTATGTATGTATGTATGCATATATCGTATACAAATCTACATTTCTTGACGAATCTGGTTGAAACTTCGTATACTTATGTTTTGAAGCCTTGGGATAATCTAAGATAAGTTTGGAAGCTTTAAAATAATTATAATAAATTTTAATTAATAAAATCCAACAATTTTGAAGGGTGACAACAGTAAATGGAAGCTGTTACATTTCCGGGAATCAGCCCCTATGTATCTTGCTAACTTGCGATTGTTTACTTTCTGAAATTTGGTAATTTGGTATATTACATATTGTGTTTGTACTTCAGAATGCTTAGTATACTGCAATTTATATTGTTCTTAATTTTATAATTCACGATGTACTTTTAAAAGCATAAAAGTTAGTATATCTTAACTAAAAAGAATCAGTCTAAACTTTAAGCACAGTTTTGTAATTTGTGATTCACTCACAAAAATTAGCCGTAACAGAGAATAGAGGTCCAAAATGTTGCAAGGTAAGTGAACGCATTTATTTCTTTTTAATTTCATTTTTTGTTTTATTAAAAGTTTATTTTCTAATATTACTCATTTTGTTTTCTTTTTTTCAATGAAAAGCAAAATAAAATTGCCGTAGCAGTTGCCATTCTTCATTATACATAAACGTCAATTCCAGTGCCACACACGTTAGCGTAATATCAAGAGTTAAATGAAAAATATACCGGTGACGTCAATAATTTTCTTATTGAATAATAATGCGGTGACGTCAAACTCTATCTCTTTTGAATTATTTATTATTATTTTTAAATCTTTGTTGATCATGATACAATATGGTATTTTAATTTTGTGACAACTTTGATTGTTGAAAACCTTTCATTTCATTTACTCATTACCTTTCACTACATTTCATTACCTTTCATTTTAATCCTTTTTTACTGGGTTAATTCCCAGTATACGGATTACCATTTTTTACAAGTTGCCGGTGTTCACTTTTTCTGTATTTTGTCAGTTTTTGTTCAATTTAGTTACTTTTTTGCATATTCTTTCTTTTTATGCTTCTGTCTGATACTCTTTGGAATATTTTTTATTATGATTCTCAAGTAGGAATTAAGCAAAATCTTAACATTTATGCTCCAAATAGTTGGACACTTAACATTGTTTACCAGGGTTGTTTTAAAACTACTGTTAATTATGTTTGCGCTTAGCTTTGGTTATTGCTATTCCGTTTGTGTGTTTTAAAGTATCCTTTTTTACTGTGTTCACTTTTGTTTATTTTGTATTTGCTGTGTAGTAATATTTTATTATTTTATTTATAGCACAAAATCAAGAAGATTTGTTACAAGAAGTGTTTCCCAACCTCTCTCAGCATTTTAAAGGTCATAGTTCGTTACGTGAAAGAGCTATCCTTGCACCAAAAAACGACAACGTTATACTCATTAATAAGCAGCTTTTAATTCATTTGCCTGGCACATCTCAGATATATAAGTCTATTGATACAGTTTGTGCTACAGATGATAAAGTACTTTACAACATTTCATATGCAGGAGGGGAAAGTCTCGAAGAAAGAATTTATCGCCCATACGTGGGGGGTGGGGGGTGGAGGGAAAGGAACTTCTCGCCGAGAGGGGGGGGAGGAAAATAATTTTTCTTCTGCCTGCGACTGTTTGCAGGACGTGGGATGCGTAACCACAAAATTTAAATACCTTTATTCGTTGTATTTTAGTGTTTCCAATATCTGACAATGATTGCTGAAGGGAGCGGGTCCCTAAACCGACCGGCTAGACGGGCGAAGCCCGGATAGTATATATATATATATATATATATATATATATATATATATATATATATACAACCCCCTTAATGGCAGTTCTTACATAGGGGATATGGAATTTTCCGTTCTAAAGAGGAAATCGGAAAAATGGCCCAGTAAGCTAAAGGTTAAGAGCGCATTCAAATAGATCCGCTTTCATCTCTTTTACATATGTACTACAAATGATAGAAGAAACATCCTTTTTAAATTTGAAATTATTACAGTTTAATTCAATTCCGTTTAAAAGAGTTTCTTATTTTACGCTTATCACCTATTAATACTAAATACTATGCAAATTTCTTCATACATATATCAATTATTGAAAAAAAAATATTTATAAAACAAAAGAATTTCCTTAACAAGTTACTAACATAGTGAGCTAGCTATTCTTTTTTTTTTCTTTTCAACAAGTTTTTAGAGAACCATTCCCATCACATCTATATATATAAAACAGTTCCATAACTGACTGACTGACTGACTGACAGATAACGCACAGACCAAACCGCTGGACCTAAAGGGCTGAAATTTTGCATGGTGATTCTTTTTAAAGTGTAAGGGTGCACTAAGAGAGATTTAAAAAAATTTCTTGACAGAATTTTTAAATTAAATTTTTAAGCTGTTTTTACAACATTCTTTAAAGTTTGCATTTAAAATAATAATTTGAGGGTTATAAAATTTATATCGCAAGAAAGATCATAAAAATTCCTTTAAAATGAAATCTTTTTCGAATCTTTACCTCCATATTCTGATTTTTGGTGAATTTTTAAATATTATTTTTTAGAATTTAATTTATTAAATGCTGATCACGTGGTTTTGCTTCTTTTTGTGATACTTTAAATTAATTTTGCGTCACGTGCATAACAACGAAATAAATTGACAAAAAACAATAATAAAATACGGTAAAAGATAAAATTTAGCCACTAGACCAATTGAGATGGAAGTTTTTTAAGAATTTAATTGAAATTAGTATGTTTTATGGATATTAAACATACAAATTAATTGCATACATTGACTGTTGTATTTAATTTGAATGTACTCCGTAACGAAGCGCGGGTATTCAGCTAGTAATATCATAAAGAAACGAAAGGTTCATATAAAAAATAATTTTGCTTGTGTAGAAGAGTAGCATTAAATTCAACATTTTACCATTAAGGAGGTTCATGTAAATAAAGTTACTTTCTTCAAGTTGCATTACATAGTCTTTTACCCGCCATATTTAGCACTACTTAATAGGAGATAACGCTTTTTAAAGTGAAATTTTTAGAAATTTTGCTTTCTAAACTCATCTTCCATTTAGGGTGAACAACGTATGAAATCGAAAATGAAGTTCGTACGTCGGTTATAAAGCAATAAAACTGTAGAGGAAACAGGATGAAGAGGCCCTCCTATACGTTGCTAACCGATCATTAGCGAATTTTCCGGTAAAATGAAAGCGAATTGATAAATACCTCTTCTGGCATAAATAAAAGAATCACTTTCCCGATTATATTTCCTGACCGGTTTTATGTCTTTGCAGTTGGCAACAAAGATGACGAAGTCGCTTTGTTTCGCGACAGAAAGGATTTAACGGTGAAGTTTCTGTTCTTTCGCTTTTATTCCTGGGTGGCGCGTGGTGAAGGGGAGGTGTACTCATTATGAAGTATGTTCTTTAGATGTTTTATCTTTATTATTTTAAGGAAATTGGTAGCTGGATTTTATGGGAGAAAGCTATGTTTTCGCAGATATTCTGGCTGATAAGGACGCCAGTGTGAAATTCCCCAGTTAAGGTGCAGAGATTTATACTTGCAGACTTATAAACGCAAGATAAGGAGTGCATAGAAATTGCGAGACTGTTTTCACTAAGTACAAACAGGCTACAGGTATTTAATAAGGGAATAGTATAACATTCTTTTATGGCCTGAAAAATGGTCTGGATATTTTGTCTCACAGTTAAAAGTTTAATTACTTGAGTGTTTGACTCTCGCTGAACGGTTAAGTAACAGCTTAAGAGAGCACGGTAAATTTAAAGCTCATAGACGATTGTTAATTTATATAGAAAATTTCATACTGTAATCTTTATTTTCAACGCATCGGGCAAAATAAATTCTACATTGACAAGTATTGTAAGATTATATTTGGAACTTATATTATTAGTTATAAGAGCAGTCGAAATGTTGAAGACTTTTTTGTTAATTTACCATTTTATTTGAAGGCTTCATTTAGGTGAATTAAACACATTTTTGCCTATCAGGTTTTATGCTTCTACCCCCCCCCTCCCACACACGCACACACACGCACACACACACACACACACACACACACACACACACATATATATATATAACTAAACTCATGGCGCACCAGTCCGCTATGGTCCAAGGCCGGCGGTACCCATCTCCGCTTTCTCGACCGTGTGCTTGGAGTGCCATACAGCATATGTCTCAGTCAGGTGATCAATCTGACGTGGGACCCCCAGAATTTAATTCCCAAGCATGCTTGGTCCTCATTTTATCGACCCACTCAAGGGATGAAATGCTGATATATATATATATATATATATATATATACAGTCGAACCTCCATATATCGAACTTCCATATATCGAAATTTTCTATATATCGAACTTTTAGCAAATCTCCAAGTTCATTACATAGAAAAACTGTTTCTATATATCGAAAAAATCTCTATATATCGAATTTTTTTTCAAGCCATATTGGGAGATTTTATTCCACTTTAGACCGTTTACATCACGAAAATTGAAGGTCGGGGGGAAAAGGAAGTTCAGTGAAGGTCACTACGAACCCCGCAACTCAGCTGAGGTTGAGGGGTGGACAAACGGTTTTTTGTTCCGTTCTGGAATTCCTAAATTCCCTCAACCCATTTTTCGAATTTCTGTTGCCTTGTAGTAAAATCAGTTTAAATCTATCCCTTTTGTCTGATTGTTATTCCTCACTTTTACGTCTGCTTAGTTTCAGTGAAAATTGTTCAACTTAAAGTGTTTTATAAATTCGTTTCAAACTTTTTCTCTCGATTACAATGTCAAAAAGAAAATCCCTTAGTGTTGTGGATAAAGTTGAATTGCTGAAGAATGTAGATAGTGGAATGCGCAAAAATGACATTTCTGCTAAATTTGGTATTCCCGCAAGCACAGTGTCGACTATTATAAAAAATTGGAAGGCCGTAATGAAATACTATGAAAGTATTGAACCTAACAAAAAACGCTCAAAAACATGCAGCTACGATACAGTGGACGAGGCCATTTTGAAATGGATAAAGAGCGTTCGAGACCAAAACTTGCCAATCTCAGGTCCTATCATAAAAGAGAAGGCATTGGAGTATGCTAAGCATTTTGGAAATAATCAATTTCAAGCAAGTTCTGGGTGGCTGGACAAATTTAAGAAAAGACATGGCATCAAGGAAAA